>BPLR01020870.1:0-186525 GCA_021605095.1 Caerostris extrusa
TGCTTGCTATTTCAAAAACTAAGGATAACGAAATTAAAGCATTTACCATTAATTATTTCCTGACAAAAAATTACTTTCCATTAATTATTTGTTGACATATTCTTTTGTATTTAAATGTCTAAATTATTGTTTTTGGAAGAGGCTTGCTTTATTTAATCAACGGGATCTTATCTACATACGAGTATATACATATAAATATACAATATATGATACAAGTTATGTAATAATTACTGTATAACAACAAGAAATATTAATATACAATAATAATACAATAATTACAGTATATTAATCATTTGACATACTCTTTGTATTTAAATGTTTAAATATATTTTTGAGAGCTTTTTTTTTTTATCAACGGATATTAAATATATAGTGTATATATATTTTGTATATATAAATATTTTATATAATATAATTATAATAATATACCTAAATGACTTTTTGTGTGAGAAATACGTATATTCCTAAAAATTAAGCGTAAAAGATTCGAGTAATTTCTCGATAGATTAAAATCTAAAAAAATAAAGAAATGAAAGTTTTAAATTTACTTACCATTAATTACTCCTTGACAAAATTGTTTATAAATCCAACGAAATGCTCAGAATTTCTTTAAATTGCTATCATAGATTTTGAAAAAAACATTAAAAAATCTTTTCCTTTCAGTGAAATAGCACTTTATGTAACTCTCAAATTCATAAAATATTTCACATAAAAAGCTGTTTAAGTATAATATGTACAAATAAAAAAAAATCGAATATCATACTAATGAGAAGCTTAAAAGGAAATAAAAGTGGAATTTATTAAAAAGTTAACACCTGAAATTAATAAATTTCGTTAAAAGCAATAAAGATTTCAAGATATAGTTACCTCTTTTTCTTAGTATTTCCATGAACAACGGAAAATAACGGAAAACTGAAAAATAACCGAAAAAACTAAAGTATTGTCTGATTAATATTTTTATCAGTTTCGCAATCAGATCAAATATCAAGATGTCTAAAAATTTGGAAAAAAGGGGTTGATAAATTATTAC
Organism: Caerostris extrusa; assembly: GCA_021605095.1. NCBI lineage: Eukaryota > Metazoa > Arthropoda > Arachnida > Araneae > Araneidae > Caerostris > Caerostris extrusa. The sequence continues at coordinate 1,031 of BPLR01020870.1, forward strand.
ATGATTATATAACATTTTTGTCTCAAAAATCTGTTCGAAAGCTTTCAAAAAAATTATTTAGCGTTAAGTGTAAGATGTTATTTCTTTTGAGTATAAAAATACAAGAATGTTGAAATGCTGATAAAGAAAAACATTTAATATAGCTGTTTTATTTCTATGGTTATCATAAAAAAATTTATTTTAGAATAGATTTTTATTTTAAATGTTTTTTTTTTTAATTTTGAAATAGTTTTTTTTCTGAATCTGGATATACATCAAAGCTTCATGATTTCCTTTTGGACCCGTTTTTTGAATCTGGATATGCATCAAAACTTCATGATTTCCTTTTGGACCATTTTTTCTGAATCTGAATATACATCAAACCATCATGATTTAGTTTTGAATAATTTTTTTCTGAATCTGATAAACATCAAAGCATCATGATTTTCATTTTGAATCATTTTTTTTTCTGAATCTAGATATACATCAAAGCTTCATGATTTCCTTTGAACCAGTTTTTTCTGAATCTGGATATACATCAAAGTTCCATGATTTTCTTTTTAACCAGTTTTTAATCTGGATATACATCAAAGTTTCATGATTTCTTTTTCAAATAGTTTTTCTGAATCTGGCTATACTTCAAAGCTTCAAGATTTCATTTTGAATCAGTTTTTTCTAAATCGGATATACATCAAAGTTTCACGATTTCCTTTTAAAAATAGTTTTTGTCTTGAATCTGGATATACATCAAAGCTTCGTGATTTCCCTTTGAACAAGTTTTTTTCAGAATCTGGATATACATCAAAAAGCTTCATAATTTCCTTTTGAACCAGTTTCTTCTGGATCTGATATCTGATATAAATCTTAAATTGTTTTATCATTTTGCAGGGTTTTTTAAATCCATTTTGCAACCTTTAAAAGCATCTAATTATCCAGGGGTATTCATGCTTTTTATATATACCGCCCACTTTTATATCTATATAGTACTAAAATTTTCTAATCGCTCACTAATTGAACAGTAATGGTGATTTATAAAGTTAGGAAGCAATTTGACTTTCTAAATTAATCAACCACAGTTACCGTAAGTCAAAGCGTAGAATAATAATTATTTCTCGAATACTTTATGATAGACTTTTTGCTAATTTTGGCAGAATGTGATGTTTGTTCTAATGCAGCTGACAATACAGAGTGGAACAGTTAATCTTTATGCCACACGCAAGGGCTCGCACCTCTGTTACGAATTTAGCTTTTCCCAGGGGCATGTGTAGCTTGAAGATATGCTATCCACATAAACATCCATGGCACCTGTCGGGATTCGAACCTGAAACCTGTGGTACCAGGTCAGAGCGCTAGCCACCCGGTTGTCAATGCATTTTTAATATAAAACAACTTCTTCATCATCCTCATCATCAATGGTGTAACAGCCCCTTGATGGTCCAATAAATCAGCTATAGAAGTGCTCAACAGTCATATTAGACCGAGACCTACAGTTTAAAGTGGTTCTAAACTACTACAAACATCCATGGCACTCAAGGATTCGAACCCCAGCACTGAGTACCCAGACGCTAGTCGCTCGGCCATCAGGGATCCCATAAAACAATTTATTTTTTACTCTGGTTAAACCTTTTTCAGAGCTTCATGTATTTGAACCTCTAAAGCAATGACTGCCTTTCATATGTAAATTCTTGTTTTATCTTTATCATTGTGTAAAATTGTGTCGCTCTACGGTCATCTTGTGCACACGAGGGCTAAATAGACAGGAACCTACAGTTTAAAGGGGATTCTGAACCATTAACAAAGATCCATGCCACCGCCAAGATTTGAACTTTCAGCCTGTGGTACAAAGGCTAGAGAGCTAGCCAACTGGTCATCAGGCCCGCAAAGATATTAATTGAATATTTTCTACAATTTTACTGTATATAAGACAGTCTATTTTTTATTTTTCTATATAGGTTTTTGCTATAAAATTATGCTTACTTTCTTCGTCATATTTAATATCTAACAGTTTTTTGGCAAGTTGTCTTCAATCTTTAATACGCCTCCTCAATATTTACAGTAAAATGATTTTTCATCCAGTTATACACCTTATATTTTAACAAGTAAAATAAAAAAAAAAAAAATTTTAAGTCAATTCTACTTTCTTTTCACTATATTGCTGAATGTCTTTTATAAATAATTTTAATTCATTTTTAAGTTATTTGGGCCCATCTATTAGTGGATACATGCAACTTTAATCTAAAAAAACAAAAATTAATTAATTAAATTTAATGAATGAATTAATATTTGAAAAAACTGCATTAACATCCAGTGTCATCCATTACAAGTTCAAAAAAATGTATTTGAACTTGAGCGGATGAATAAGAAGTATTTTATGAACGATTGAAAAGTTGAACAAGATATACAGGGAGAGTGTAAGCTAATAGAAGGAATTGAAAAATATATTTAAATTATTTTTCCTATGTGCAATTTAAGTTCGTTGAAGTGGCTATTGAATCTTTTAATATCCTCTGAAGTTATATTATCTTTATAGATAATTTAGGAAACTGATGCAATTTTCTCTTCAATAAATTATAAAAAATTAGTTCAAGTTTGCCAATAAAAAATGATACAAAACTTAGGCAACATAAAGGAGTTTTATTAGATCCTTGAAATTCCAGACCAAACAAGCTTTTCCTATTTTTACGATTTCGTTAAATATTCCTCATCATAATATTTAATGTGTATTGATAATATTAACTTTAATAATATTATTTCACCATTATTGTTTTCATGTTTTCATAACACCCGAGTTATTTCTTGCATTATTTTGTTGTGATTGATGTTTTGATTATGTTAGGGTTTTTAACATTTATTAATATTAAAAGTTTTATTATTTTATCACTATTGTTTTTCATTTTTGGCATACTTTTGTATATTCATCATATATTGATGGCTTTTTGAAACATCCCGAATAATTTTGTGCATTAATTTGATATGATTGAGGATTTGATTATGTTATGTTTTTTTTTTAATAACATTAGTAGTTTTATTAGCATTAATTTATTACTTGTATTTTAATATTTTGTATGTTTTTACAGTCTACTACTGTGCCCAAAAAGTGAGACTAATTATTTTTTTTTTCAAAAACTCTTTATTTATTCTTTCAAATTTATTTCATCGCTGTCAAAGTAATCCCCTCCGGACACAATGCACTTATACCTACTTTTCTTTCAATCCTCAATGCTTGCTAAAAAAGTCATCGGCAAGGATAGCCTTCAAAGCGCACGCCGATTCACGTTGAATCTCTTCAATCCATCCAAAACGATGTTCCCGGAGCGCTCTTTTTGAGTTTGGGGAATAGTCAGAAGTCACACGGTGGTTGGGGAACGACATGGGTTTCATTTTTTGACGAAAACGTCACGAAGAATCAATGCAGTGGGGAGCTGGCGCATTCAGTGTTTTCGGTACCAATCGAGATTGGACGCGTTTGATGCCCAAAATGGAATGGACCGATCCTTTTGCAATTCCAACATCATCAGCAAGGTCTCTAATTGTAAATCGACTATTTGCAAGCACCAAATCTTTAATTTTTTGGACGTGAGCTTCGTCGGTTGAAGTTGATGGTCGATCAAGGGGATCTTCGTCTTCAACGCGTTATCTGCCTTCTTTGAACTGTTTAAACCACTTGAAAACATTTCTTTTCCGTATAGGAATGTACTCACCGGATGCCTTCTGTCAAATTCTATACGTTTCCCTGCAAAACAAAATTGAATGTAAGTTCTTCGCTCATTTAATGCAGGCATAATAATAGAATCTTTATTTCTTAACGGAAAATCAAAAGTATGCTCGCATCTCAATGTATCTTCTCCGAGTACCACGATTTAATTCATGATCAGAATTTTTAATTCTGGTTTAGTTTGTACACCATTTGTATTATTCTATGATAAACATAAGCCCACTCGTGATGCCGCATGTCTGGCAACATATCCCGATTTCATGTTACTCTCTGGAGATATGTTACATATACTTTATGTTTTTTCCATACCCAAAAGAATGGCAATTAATTACGTTTTATTTACACAGTCCAGTCACGTTAATGTGACCATCTGTCCAAAGCCCCAGAATATGCCCTCTTGTATATTCTGGCTTTAAGTGGAGTGTGGAATGTGGTATTAAGTGGTAATTCTCTATATACACTCCACTGCAGTGTGCTGCCACCTGCCTTTTGTGATTGGTTATTTCACGTTGACGTCAAAAGTAGGTGGTGGTCACATTAATGTGACTGGACTGTGTATTACACTCATGTCCATAAATTAAGGATAATTCAGAATCACACAGAAATTGAACTCTAAAAATAAAAATTTCCCCTGTAGAATTATCACACACATCTCGAAGAAAAATATGCAAATTGCAGGAAACCACCAGATGGCGCGGATAGTACGTCACAATGACGAGAGTGCAAGAGAGAGGGGTATATAAGGAATGTTGGCAAAGAAGTAAAATTGTTCACAAGCGCTTTAAAGCCTTTCAGTGCAATAACAGCATAGTTATGGCACAAAGGAAGCCTTTGGATGATTTTTACGTAATAGAATTATCGGACGACTGGAATGTGGACGTACCCAGCTGGAAGTATCCGAGGAACTTGGAATCGCCCAGAGTGTCATCTCCAGGCTTTGGCAACGATTCCAAGATGATGGTAATGCGAGTAGATGTTACAGCACAGGTCGCCCCCGAGTTACAACGCCGAATGAGGACCGGTATTTAGCAGTTACTGCCAAAAGAAACAGACTGAGCACAGCATCAGACCTGTCTCGTCAGCTCTCTTCAGCTACCGGTACGACAGTTTCAAAGGCAGACCGTGTACAGACGCTTGGGGCACATTGGTCTATATGCTCGTAGGCCTGTCAAATGTGTTCCACTTACCACAACTCACTGTCGCCTGCGATTAACCTGGAGTAGAGAGCATGCATTGTGGACGCCGCAACAGTGGTCTGGTGTGATGTTTTCCGACGTGTCCAAGTTTAGTTTGCAGTCTGATTCTCGCCGGACTTTCGTATGGAGAGCGCCAGGTACCCGTTACCACCAAGAGAACACCATTGAACGAAGGAATTTTCTTGGTTCCAGAACTGACCTGCATGTTCAGAGGAAACGATGACAGGCCACATCTATCGAGATGCCATTCTGGAACAACATGTACGTTTGTTTCGGGGCGCCATGGATGCTGAATTTCTGTTTATGGATGACAACGCCCGTCCTCACCGTGCAAACATTGTAGACGAATGCCTTCAATTGCAGGATATCTCCCGTATGGATTGGCCAGCATACTCACCGGACATGAATCCAATAGAGCATATGTGGGATATGCTTGGCCGACGAATTGCAGCCCGTCAACCCTCCCACCTGTCAACCGGAACGTTGGAGGGCATTGCTTGATGAGTGGTGTAATATTCCCCAAGATCAGATTGATAATTTGATACTCAGCATGCTTAGGCGTTGTAAGGCCTGTATTACATCGTCCGGGAGACATACTCCATATTAGCCATCATACTAACCATGTTATACTGTTTTTTGTAAATAGGTTCTTTTTTGAAATTTGCTCCAGGAGTAAAAATCGCAATTTTTATTAATTATGTCAAACATTAGCATCTTTTTTGCTCTTTACCTTTTGTTTAATAAATAGACTTTACAAATAAGTCAAATTTGTTTTGCTTCTGTCTCTTTCTTTTCCTGAACTTCATTATCCTTAATTTATGGACATGAGTGTATTATACAATTTATCTCTTTAAATTATAATCATATGCATTTTATTTCCGTTATTTTCTCTTTCAAAATGAGTCTTAGGGAAAACCTTTTTAGTGATAATAGCGGAAATGTATCCTATTGTTGATCTTGAATGTTAAGATGAAAAATTTTCTAAACCTTTGAATCGCCTAATTTATCCATTTAATCTATAAATTTCCTAATTTTCTTAACCAATTAAAAAAATTTTCTGTAAAATATAATTTTATAGAATTTCAATTCCAATATTCAATATTCCAGTTCTAAATTATCTGGATTAAACCGAATTAATTTTTTAAAAAAATAAGCATTTACTGTTTGAAATAAAATGAACACTTTATGATGCAACATAAAAATTCATTTTAGAAAACATCTTAAAATGCCATTTTCAACTTGTGCTGCCATCTATGTTCCATTATCTAAGTAAAAAACTAAATTAGGAAAAAAATTCATTTTTTTTTTTTTTGTGCCTTTTTTAATAATGATATAAATGTAGAGTAAATACTTATTCTTCACATGTAGAATTTTTTTTTAAAAACTAAATTCATCGTGAAACTAATTAAAAAAATATGAACACCTGGGATTTTTGACTAAAAAATTTAAAACTGTGTAAATTAAAATGATAGTATTAATAATGATGATGGTGGTGATTGAATGAATAATGAATGATAATGAATATAAAATTTTTTTTTAATATAGAATTTAAAAACATTAAAATTGTTCATCCCTTTATTGAAACAAAAATGCGTCATAAAAGAAATATTTTGAACATATTATATATCATTTATTACAATATTTCACAAATTTTTAAAAATTCAAATTATTTTATTTTTATCAGTCCATTGCCGTTAACTTCCTCAGCATGTTGAACTAAATCAGCTTTCTCTGCAATGTAATCTATAGCCTTTTCGGCATTAGGAATACTGTCCAGTTTCAACCTGTAAAAAAAAAAAGTTTCAGAAAAACATTTATTATTTTTTAATTTAATGATAACAATTATTTTTCAGTTCAATATAAAATATAAAATCAGACACGTTGCTCAGTGGTAACGTGCGCAGCTAGCTGGAAGGAGAATTATGCTTCAAAATCATTGTCGGCGTCCGTTGCAGTCACTGCTTTCAGAAACGAAGCGACTCTGGTGATTGTAACAAGGTATGTAAGCGTCTCTCTTCAGTAATTAGATAACTAGTGGGCAAATTTCTATTTTTTTCAGGGGCCTGATGGCCGAGTGGCTGGTGCTCTAGCGCTCGGTACCACCGGTTTCGGGTTCAAGTTCCGGCGGTGCCATGGATGTTTGAAGTGATTCGAAATCCACTTTAAACCATAGGTCCCGGTCGCATAGGATCGTAGAGCGTTGCTGAGGTATTGTTACTCCGCGTCCGAAGCTTATCTTCAAGCTACACGCACCTCCTGGGTAGTGCTAAGTGAGTAACGTCGGTGCAGCTCTTGCCTTAAGGCATCCAAGACAGCTGCCTAAGTTGTTTGCCAGCCTCATTAAGAAAAAGAAATATATTTATTTATATATTACATGAAAATGGAGGCCAGTTATCCTAAAAAGTCCACCCGAAAGCAATGACGCTTCCTCACCATTAACCGGTGGTCTGTTCGTGATAGGCACAAATGGAACGCTTACTTATAGATGCTCCAAAATAAAAACATTCGCTCATAGTAAACATTGGAATCCGTTGCAGTCACTATTTTCAGTAACGATTAGACTTGATGGTGATTTAGACAGGGCGTATAAGAGAGTCAAGTACCCTGGTGGTGTAACACAGCAACAAAATGTGAGAGGCAATTACTCTAAGAGACGCCCAGAAGATTGTAAGTGGGTTTTTCTATGTATTGCTACTTTTTTTTATCTGGTACATAGCGAAAAAAAAAAATTATGAAAGACTTCTAATTAAAGAAAATTGTAGTTTTCAGTGCAAAGTTGCTGTTTTAAAAACTCTCCACCTAGAAAAGGAGTGAAGCTTGACCATTCTACCACACTCGACAAGAGCTATTGAGAGTCTTCTAAAAGAGGTGTATTATGGTGTGTAAAGAATAAATTTGACCGCAAAATTATTCTTTACACACCATATTCTCTTATCTAATTATGCTTTACACACCATATTCTCTTATCTAATTATTCTTTACACACCATATTCTCTTATCTAATTATTTTTTACTCACCATATTCTCTTATCTAATTATTTTTTACACACCATAGTCTCTTATCTAATTATGCTTTACACACCATATTCTCTTATCTAATTATTTTTTACACCACATTCTCGTATCTGATTATTCTTTACACACCATATTCTCTTATCTAATTATTTTTTACTCAACATATTCTCTTATCTAATTATTTTTTACACACCATAGTCTCTTATCTAATTATGCTTTACACACCATATTCTCTTATCTAATTATTTTTTACACACCATATTCTCGTATCTAATTATTCTTCACACACCATATTCTCGTATCTAATTATTCTTCACACACCATGTTCTCTTATCTAATTATTCTTTACACACCATATTCTCTTATCTAATTATTCTTTACACACCATATTCACTTATCTAATTATTCTTTACACACCATATTCTCTTATCTAATTATGCTTTTACACACCATATTCTCTTATCTAATTATTCTTTACACACCATATTCTCTCATCTAATTATTCTTTACATACATTCTATTTAAAAATTCTCTTCATATCATAGTCGTTTATCTAATTATTGTTTACATTCCATATTTTCTTATGGAATTATTCTTCACACACCATATTTATTCTTAATATACCATATTCACTTTTTGTAATTATTCTTCACACATCATATTTATTCATTATATAAAATATTCATTTTCTAATTATTCTACACACACCATATTCTATCTAAATATTCTCTATACACCTTATTCGTTTATCTAATTATTGTTCAAGCACCATATTTATATACCATGTTCGCTTACTTAATTATTCTTGAAACATCATATTCTCTTATCTAATTATTCTTTACTTATCATATTTATTCTTTTATTTTGACAGAATTTAGCTAACTTCAAGAGAATAGATTAATAGATTAAACCATTATTTCTTTTCTTCAAAAAGACAAAACCAAATGAATGTTATATAAAAAGGCATAGAAAGCTAACGGGATGACGCCATTGAGTAGATTATTGTCCCACTAAATGCACTGAAGAGCCAAAACATTATGACCACCCCTACATTTTGCAATGAACTCGCCTGGATGACGTGGAAGGCACGTGATCAGGTGGAAGTGGTATTTAACTGGTATTAAGTGGTGGTATTAATCCATGCCAAGGCGGGTTGAAGCTGTGTTGCGCGCCAAAGGTGGGCCAACTCGTTGTTGACAGGTGGTCATAATGTTTTGGCTCTTGAGTGCATATTCTTGGTTAAATTTTAAGTTTCATTTCAATCGAAAAAAAATGAACTTAACTTTCGTTACATCCTGATATTGATATTGTAGGTGAAAAAATATTCCCGATTCAGTAAGTGATGACTCACTTCGAATTTTGAATAAACACGTATCTATCGGCTGGAGATGGTACAATGGTGAATGTACTGGATACACCTTTGCCGTAAGCACCCATGTTGGGCCACTGGATAAGTTCTCCGTCTTCCATGTCTGGCAGCACACATTCGTCTTCTACGATGTCTTCAGAGCAGCACGTTTGTCCCCACACTCTGCTCTTGTATTTGGGTCTCTGCTTCATCTCTGATGCTGCCTGAAAGCAATAAACTAGCTTAATATAAGCTAATATAATAATAATACTAGCTTAATATAATACTAGCTTTTTATAAACTAGCTTAAAATAACTCCGAAGAAATAATATTTTTTTAATCTGTTGTTGTTCCAATGCAGCTGGAAATACAGACAATTAACCCTTATGACATAAGCAAGAGCTGCACCGCTCTTACTCGTTAAGCACTACCCAGGGGTACGTATAACTCGAAGATATCCTAAGAATGAGAGTAACACTACATTCTTACACAACGCTCTACTACCCCTTTTTTTCCAATGCAGCTGGCAAACAGACATGGACGTCTTTGGATGTCTATAAGGGCTATAAGGGCTCACGTTGCATTACCCAGGGGGCGCGTGTAACTGGATGGTAAGCCACGGACGCGGAGTAACAATGCCCTCGCAGCTCTCTACGATCCTATTAGGACCGGGACCTATGGTTTAAAGTGGATTCCGAACCTCTACAAACACCCATGGCACAGCTGGGATTTGAAAGCGATACCTGTGGCACCGAGTACCAGAGTATTAGCCACTCGATCATCAGGCCCTTATTTTTAAATTGATAAACTTTATAGTAATTTAACTCTAAGAGATAATCTCTGGAGTTTTGTTTATTTTACATTAGGTTATTCATAAATCGCGATGAATAATCTAAATAACAATAGTTATAACAGAGGCGTTGAATAAATAATATCAAACTTTATTCCATCCCTTTAATTATATCTGCATTCATTTCTTAATTTTATTTCAATTCCTTCTATTAGCTCTCACTCTCCTATATATATATATATCTTGTACAAATTTTCAATCGTTCATAAAATACTTTTTATTCATCCACTCAAGTTCAAATACATTTTGTTTAAACTTGTAGTGGATGACACTGGATGTTAATACAGTTTTTCAAATATCAATTCAGTAATTAAATTTAATTCATTCATTTGTAGTAATATGAGTAAAGTTGTTGTGTTGTGATAATATATGAGTAAAGCGTCTCGTGGAAGTTACCTGGTGGGAATTTTCGCGATTTCTCCCATGTGGCACTCAAATTATTGGAAGTTAATCTTCCTTAGTTAGTTGGTTTTAGTTAAATCTCCTCTTGGATGGGCTGCCTGATGGCCAATTGGCTAGCGCTCTGACCTTTGGTACCGCAGGCTCCATATCGAATCCTGGCGTTGGCATGGATGCTTTTAAGTGGTTTTGGAATCAACTTTAAAATGTTGGTTCCGGTCTATTTAGCCTTCGTGTGCACAAGATGACAGTACAGAGACAAACTAAACCAAACCTCTTGAATGGCTCTGACCCTCCCTCATCACCCATCAGTAGATTGTTCGCAGCATACATAAGTAGTACATAACGTGGTACATGACACGAATACATAAGTATTTAGAAATGTAAAAATGGAATACATAAGTATTTAGAAATGTAGAAATGTATGGTTTAGTATGTAAAAAACCCTTTATGAAACTTTTTATTGATGAACAACTGCCCCCATTCTTTTCACATAAAACTCTTCACTCATCTTTATTTATAAAAGGAAAAAAAAAAGGGTTTGTTTTGTTACGTAGTAATGCTCATAAGTTAACTATTTACTTAATTAAGCAACTAAAAATGAAGATACTTATTTGCTTTTATTGTTGATTTCACATTTTATAATTTACTATCTGATATACTCGGTATTTCCTGGGTTCATCAGAAAAGTAATGATACAATAAGGAGGACAGATAATTAGATAAGGATAAGGAGGACAATAAGGAGGACAATTTTGTTAAATCAAATTAACAAAATTTGATAATTAGATTTCAAAAATAGATTTGTTTTACAAAAAAATATTTGTTATCAGAAGAAGCAAACTTTTGCATAAGTATAATAATAATTAATTACATTAGGCAATCGCTTATGGATACAAACTATTAAAAAAATTTCAACTCAAAGAGTATTTATTGAAGGCTTAGTATTTCTAATGTAAAACCGCCCAAATCACGAAATAGGGTACGTTGTGATTTGGGGACATATTTGGTAGCAAATGGGAGAAAAAGTTGTAGAATGTGCTGAAGAAGTTAGTTGTCATAGGCGTTTGACATTTTCTTCTTAACAACGGTGGATTGTGCTTACATTTACTTTCGTTTATAATGTGTTTCAGTTCATGATGGCGGCCTGGTGGCCAAATGGCTAGCGCTCTGGTCTTTGGTATCCTAGGCTTCAGGTTCGAATCCTGGCGGTGGCATGGATGTTTGTGAGTGGTTCGGAATCCACGTTAAACTGTAGGTCCCGGTCTGTTTAGTCCAAAAGAGTGCATAAGATGACCGTAGAGCGACAAACCAAACCAATTCATGATGTCTGGTAGGGATGATTTTAATTTTGGTGATTAGGCATCCAGACATTATTTAAAAAATTGGACGAAAGGTGCTACACCAGGAACTTATTCAGAGATTAGGAATTACAAAATAAGTTGAAAATTATTGAGTAGTGTATGTTTGAAGAATTGATTGCTAAGAATGCTGTGTGTCCGACTTATCTACCCAGTGAAATTACAGTCCAGCTTCCGTTCATTCGTAATTATTGATGATCGGGGTAGAAACATTTTTGTTCCAAAATTACAAAAATGTTCAATATATTTCCTTTATTTTCTAGGTCTGCCAATCGAATTATCGTTATAGGGTCGCAATTCACTTCATTCAGAATAGCAAAATCCATTATTTGTCTCTATTAGCGAAAAAAAACATAGACGCCAAATTGCAAAGACGCCTATTTTTCGATTTTACCATAAGACCTGCGGTACATTGTATTTAAAAAAAAATCTTTTACCATTTTTCTAAGAATATTGAAAAAAACAACAACATTACTCAAGGCCTCCGGATCTATAAAAATCGTTCAAAAAAGACTATCCGAATTCTCGAACAAAAATTGAGTGAATTAAAAGGCGGCAATCACGAAAAAGAACTTGAATCTCAAATATTTTTAAACAGTTTGAAAGCTCCAGGTTGAAAGTTCAATTTGAATAAAGGGCAAACAAACAAATTTTTAAATTTATTTATTACATTTCAGTTTTTCACTCCAAATTGATGACTTTTAATAAAGGAACGACGCAAAACCTACTAATACTAGTTACATTATTGGAGTCCAATCGAAATTAGAATAATGACCCAACTTCAACGGCATTTTAAATATAAGTGCCAACGATGGAAATTATATGATTCGGAATTTTTCTAGAAGAATTACTAGAATACAAAACAACAACAGAGAGATTCAGGTCAAATGCGTAATTGCGTGATATATTTGTTGTGTGTCGGCTAATGACAACCCATGATCAATCAACTTCTTACACCTATATTACTTTTTGCTATTTTACGCCATTGCAAATATTATTTTTAGTAAAATCCTTTACTAAAATTAGCTTAGGTACACGTGTCATCATCTCCACGATTATTTTGTTCAGAAAATGCATAATCTTAAATAAGAAAAATAAATTATTTTCACGTTTTTCATTGAACTTATGAACCAATTTCGAACGAACTTATTTTTCCTATGAACGAATACAATAAAATGCGATGTTATTAGTTTATGATATAACAGAATATTTTCTATTATATGACAATAATATTAAAGATATCAATATAGTCATTCACATTTGTGATTCTATATTAAAATTACCATAATTCTGAACTTATAAAAGATATTTAATTAATACTTAATATGCCTGGTGAAAAGCACGTGCATTGTTTTTTACTCTAACATATTTTTCTTAAGAATCTTTTTTAATACATCTAAATTAGTTTGGCTTTAATTTAAGTCAAAAGCATTAAAATAATTTGGGAAAAAAATCAGTGGCCTTTATTTTGATGGTATAGATGAATTCCAAGGATGGACTGTTGATGCACTATCTTGCTGGAAATATCAGCCAGAACTATCGTCAGGTGAACACCTACTAGGCATGATAAAGCGCCAGATTTGAGAACCGTAAAATATTGCAGATCTAGAGCAACAATCGAAAAATGCATAATGCAGAGCAACAATTGAAAAATGCATAATGCAGAGCAACAATTGAAAAATGCATAATGCAGAGCAACAATTGCTTTACATAATTTCTCACGCCATATAAGCAGGAATCGCTACCATAAGACGCTTCCCCAATTACTGATTTGGACATTTAGGACCATAATTAACCACATTTAAGATCATAATTTAACATTATTGATAGGATCTATCAATTGCTATTCATTGATAGGTCTTATGACCTTGAAGCTTTGCTTTATCAAGACGTATCAATATATCGGTTCTTTATGCCCATGTTTATCAATGTATCGGATTTAAGCATGTTTGCTTTTAATAAAAATAAATCATTATAATGCTTCATTTTTTAAAAAAAGACAGTACAGTAAATCTTATTTAATGGTATAATATTCAAATTTGATTTTTTTAAAAATTCCCAACATAACTTACCAATATCCCCCAAATAATTACAACATATTTTTTTTCATTCACAGATAAAAAAAAAATACCCAGTACAACTTACCAAAACAGGAACAGGTTTAACATGATATATATCGTGGTGCTCAAAGAAAGATCCGTAGAAACTATCGTTTAGGAAATATTCTTTTTTTATGTCACTTTTCTCTGTGAAAATAATAGAAATGTTAAAGGAATTGTGAAATAATTCAAAATATACTTTAAAGTACTTAACATATATATATATATATATATATATATATATATATATTCAGAATTTCATAATTTATTTAATTTAACGACAACAATTTTAAGATTTCAAAAATAATATTTAGTAGTTAACAATTTCGAAGCAAATAGTTAAAAGTCTAATGTTTTATTTTTCAATGTCGCAAAAATTGGGATCGAACAACTACAGGATGGATCTTCCATTATTATAAAGTATTTTAACAGTGGTTCCACCTACACACTGCAAGAGCGCGCCCTTGCGTAGTACAGAAGAAATCATCAGTAGGCTTCAAGATTCTCGCCGTAGGGGACGTATGGCAAAACAAGTGCTGCCGTTAGTTACGAGCTAGAAGTGGAATCCATTCACAACTGTATAATGAGCTGGTACTTTAGAGATCAATTGTCGTTTTCATTCAAACGTTTAAAAAGCGCGTAAAACATTAACAACCCATACAAATATATTGCTTCTTTTCTTCTTAAAAAAAAAAAGGGATTTACAATGGCAACTGCTGAAGGAGGATTCGACACATTCTTCATAGGCACATTACCTTCTGCTCGTTACTGTTGGATTAAAGGCGCGTTCCCACCGAGGCGAGAGGCGGCGACGCATCACGCGGCAGGGAAGACAATTTTTCGACCCCTTCACACAGAAACGTCAGAAATCGCTTTACGCCTAGTGAAGTTCCAGTTACTTCTACTAGATGGCAGATCTGCTATTGGTACATGTCAAAAGCAGCCACGCCCTTAGTACATGTCAAGCATTTGAGAGTTGAAATTTGGGCAACTTCAAGCGCCGGATTTTGGGTATAACGCGCCAAGACTTGTGATTGATCAACGCCTCATGCCTCGGTGGGAACGAGTCTTAAGAGTAAAGCGAAGTCTATAGCTCAACCGTGAATCGACCACTTTTTAAATTTTGAATTGCTTTAGCCAAAATTTATCTATGATAATTATAGCAAGCTGTTACTTTTAAGTACAAAGCAAATCATGAACAACTGTATAAAATAATCTAAAGAAATACCATTTGTAGAGATGCTTTTCTTTCCCAATATCGTTGTTACCAGAGATACCGCTGATGCCACGCAGTAGCAGCCAGGCTCTGCAATGAATTCGACATCGCCATCTGGAAAGTTGTTTTTCAGAGAATTTTGGATTTCTTGAGTTAACTGCAATAACATGAAATAATTAATGAATGGTGTAAACAACAGTTTAAAAACTTATTGGCAATATCATAAAAAAAACTTGCCTATTCGAAACTTGAACAAAAAATGTTCTATTCTACTGTAGGGCAACAAACTAGAATTCTGCAGTTTATATATGGGGTGCAATGTAGACCTACCTCCTAGTGGTGCACCCTGGGCAACGTACTATATGGCTAAGAGATGTACTATATGGCTAAGATTATACGGCACGAGTTCTAACTGCTATCCTAACTGTCGTTCAGTTCGCCTGCATGCATTTAAATGGAATGTTTGGTGACTTATCCCAATAAAATAACTGATCTAATGAACATCTACATCGCATTTTGATTTAAACTGCATTCTTTGTGATTTGGCAGAACTAAATGGTTTGGTGAATTCGAGAAGGAGAGATGCAGAGGAGCTAGAGATCTCTAAAGGCAATGACTTCGGCCAATCTTATTGAATTCTTTTGTATGCATTTTCTTCTTTATTTTGTATTTTACCCATTTTTTGTATTGCTTTGCCATTGGAAACAAATAAAAAAACAAGTTTATATATAGGAGAAAAAAATAACTCAGAAAATCTGCTACAGTGGTTGAAAAATAATTTCTTCTTAATAATTTCCTCTTGAAGAATAGGGTGACGAAGGAAATTTAGGGAAAATCAATACTAATTCCAGAGCCCTTAACTTAACTATACCCTTAACTTGGTTACATTCCAATGCTAATAGTAACTCCCGCCAAATGCGCTGGGTATTTGCTTTACAGTTATTCATTGTAAAGGAAGTTTACATAAAAACGTTGAAGTATTAATTAGAGTAAAATAATTTTTTTTTATTTGAATGTGTATATAATCTTTTTTAGATGTAGTAAATGTGTCTCTTAGTATAATTTTGCATATATTTTATATTTAAATTATTTATGAAAAATTGGGTGGGCGTTGAGAGTGAGTGATAGTATCGCCTGATTTTGGTTATGCAAGCCTTCTATTAACTCTGATTCTTAACTGAACAAAAAGTTTTCCCTTCGGATAATGTTTACCCTGCAAAAGGAGAAGTTAACTATTGTGTACTGACCAGCGAAGCGCTAAAATGCGTATACGAGAAGTATAGAAGATATGAGTTATTGCTGAAACGCATACTAAAGTTCCTAGCGGGCTTTTGTTGCCGAGTGACAGCTGACGTCAGGCCCCCTTGCTGTTAGACGTAGAACCTGTGGAGACATCTCAGTTTGGGTGTGGTCCTGTGAAAGGGACAGATGCGTTCTCGTTAGTGTGTAGTAGTAAGTGACAGTAGTAAGTGGCGGCAGTGTGTGGTGGTAGTGTGTGATTTCAAATTGATAATGTATTCAAATTTTTGACCTAATTTATTTAATTTATTTTGAATTGATAATTTATTAGATGCATGGGTTTAATGTTATGTAAATTTCAGGTACAGTTTTTTTCTATTTCTAATTGTTATAATTTTTTTTTTTAAGTATATATTATGTCTCTTATGATTCATTCAATAAATGACATAATTTAAATATCATTATCTTATTCAGCGCAGTTTAATCAAAATTAGCCTTTATGTCATAAAAATACCTTCTCAATCAAAGACAAAAATATTCAACGGATTCATATTTGCAGGAAACAATTGAGCATTTATTTTGAAAGTGTCAAACAAGAATATCTATGTACTTTAGTACTTACCTTGGACAAAATAATTGATTTACCTTGTAAAAAAAAATCCTTCTCTTTCTGTTGATCCAAAAAATCCTGCCCCGATGTCCATAATGGTGAACTTGAACCCTAGTTTCTCGGCTATGTTGAACGCAAGACGAGATTTACCGATTGTCGATGTGTATGTTTTGGGATCATCGCATAATGCACCGACGTGAAAACTGTAAAGTTGGAAAAATATTACACTTTTTTGCTCAATAAAAACATTTTCTCCAATTGTTTTAATTATTGTTGCTGCGGGAGCCTGATGGCAGAGTGGCTAGCGCACTGGCGCTCGGTACCACAGGTTTCGAGTCCCGACGATGCCATGGAGGTTTGTAGTGGTTCGGAATCCACTTTAAACCGTAGGTTCCGGACTAATAAGATCGTAGAGCGTTTTGGGTATAGTGTTACTCTCATCCGTAGTATATCTTCAATCTACATGTGCAACGTGGGTAGTGCTAAATGAGTAATAGCGGTGCAGCCCTTGCTTATGGCATAAGGATTAACTGTCAGTATTGCCAGTTGCACTAGAACAACAACATTATTGTTACTGTACATCAGATATCAATAGATTTGAAAAAATTGAAAAAAAATATATATATTTGAAAAATTGAATTTTGAAAATATATATATATTAATATGTAAAAACAATATTTCTGATTTTATACCAAAGTTCAATAAATATAGTAGGAATTTAAAAGTTTTCTTTTTTATTTATCTTTTCTAAACTACGACATTAAATACTGTTCCTGAAACAGAGAAGTAACTTTATATTTTTGGGGAATGATTTTGCGTTCATAGTTTTCAACACAAAAGTTTCATAACTTTCAACATCAAGGTTCGTATCTTCCTCTTCTAAACCAACAAATAGGTTTTCCAGCATACTGATTTATCATGTTTCCTCGATCATAGACATAGCAGCCATTGGTACGGAATTGCTTGTCAATTTTCCAAACAAAGAAACCTTTGAATCGTACACCCAACGCGCTATGTAACAAGAACCGCAGCCATCGAATTTAAATTATTAACAGGTGGGCTGAAATGTTCATAGGCTGACACATAAGATGGCACTACTAGTATTAAATCCTTATGATTTAGTTAGCCCTAACCTTCAAAAGAAACGTGTATAAATTTGACAGCTGTTGCACTATTAGCATGTGAGTTATAGAATTTTTAGTGAAGTTATAGCATTTTTAGTGTTCATCACGTGCTGTCCACACGGCTGACTGTCGATTGGACACCGGGTGTGAAATGATGGAGCCATGTTTCATCCATTGTCCCATATCGACGCAAAAATTCGTGTTTATTACGATTGAACAGCTCCAAACACTGCTTAGAATAATCAATTCGTTGTTGTTTTGGGTCGATTGTGAGCTCGCGCGGCACCCACTTTGACCACAGCTTTTCATATCCAAATATTCATTCACGATATGTCCAACGCGTTCCTTTGATATCTTTAGAGTCTTAGTTATCTCAATCAACTTCACTTTAAGGTTATCAGAAAAAAATATTTTGTGGGCTTTTTTTTTGATGTTTTCGTCGGCAACAGCCTCTTTGGGGCGTTCACTGCGCATCGTCCTCGGTGCTCATTTCGCCTTCGTTTAAATTTAGCAAACCACTTCTCTACGATTGATTTTCCTGCGAAGTCCGAATAATGTTTATCAAGCCAAGCCTTGGCTTCAATAGTATTTTTTTTTTCGCCAAAAAGCAATGCTTTATTAACACACGAAATTCCTTTTTTATCCATTTTTTTCAAACTAACAAAAGCTGCTTCACTAAAAATGCTATAACTCACATACTAATAGTGCAATAGCTATCAAATTTATAAACGTGCCTTTTTGAAGGTTAGGGGCTATCTAAAAATCATATAGATTTAATACTAGTAGCGCCATCTATGTGTCGTAGCCTACGAAAGTTTCAGCCCACCAGTTAGTATTAATCACAAAATGTCAATGTGCCCCTTTCATTTAAACTATTATTGTTAGCCACAGCACAGTGTTGCTTAAACTATTACTAAGCACATTTCGGTCCCCGGATTCATAGCCACCCATTGTAACGTGCGCAGCTGGTGAACATGAGCTGAGGTTCCATCAGCTGGCGGCCTTATTATAGACACTGTTTCAAAAAAAAAAAAAGGAGACTCGATGACTTTGTGATGTTCAAGTATATTGCCCTTTTTAGTAGCACGAATTAGAAGGGCATCAATACTGAAGCCACTTTCTCCCTAAGAATCCACAACCTGTATCCCGCTAATGTTTTTAATAAGATTTTAACTTTCGCTGCTAGCTTTTTTTTTTTTTCTAAAAATATTTTAAGTTCATATTACCTGATTTTTTTTTTTCACTCACTGATATTCTTTTTAAAGGGGCCTGAATGGCCGAGTGGTCAGCGCTCTGATGCTGGGTACCACAGGTTTCGGGGTCCGAGTCCCGACGGTGCCAAGGATGTTTGTAGTGGTACGGAATTCACTTTAAACTGTAGATCCCGGTCTAATAGGATTGTAGAGCGTTGCGGGGGGTATTGTTACTCCGCGTCCGTAGCTTATCCGCAAGCTACACGCACCTCCCGGATAGTGCTGAGTGAGTAATGTCGGTGCAGCACTTGCCTTAAAGCATGGAAGACAATTGTGTAAGTGTTTGTCATTAGAAAAAAAAATTATTCTTTTTAATGTTTTAAGTTCTTAAAAACTCGTTTCAAAATTGTTTTAAATTCATTTGCCTGACTTATTAACTTTGAGATTTATGCTCGCCAATCAGTTGAACTATTGCTTGGTAATAGTAAGATACAAATTCGATTTTTATTATTTTATTTTATTGGAGCACATCATTTAGTATTTAGATGCACTTTTCTTTTTTAACTTTTGTGGTCGTTGTGCCTTCCCGGAGGTCTTGCAGGTTATAATGTCCTGTCCTTACGTGCTTTATGAGGAAAAAACCGCCAAGATCTATCGATTCAAAAACACTTTGCATATGTTCTTACATAGGTTTTCATCTTCATAGAGCCTTCTCATTTCTGAATGTAGTAAGTGCAACAGACTCCGTCAACGGTTTCAAACCTAAGCCCTCCTGCAAAATAGTTGTGCACATTATTATCACAGGTCACGAGTAGAGCTCAAATGCACAATAATTGATCGAAAATTGAATTTTGCAATTTTTGATCGCTAATTTCTTTTGTAAAATGTAGTCTTGTATGATCATTTTTTTATATTTACACAAATAAATATATAAGTTTCTTTCTTTTAAAAAAAAAATTGTTCACTACTTATAACTGTATTTTAAAAAAAAAATATGCTTTATTAAAGGTCCAATATCTAACAAACCATTTTGTCAGAGTTATCTTTTCAGCTATCTAGCGTAATAAAATAAATTGATATTTAATTACTAAAATTACTGTGGACAATGTCGTTTAAATCCATAAAAATCGATTAAAATCTAAAAACTGTCGTTCACTATTGGCAATTTAACTGTGCATAATCCCACTAATTTTAATTTTTATTTTAACAAATGGTTAATATTTTTTATAATTGATTTTTTTTCTTGTTTCGCATTGAGTTACTTTTTAGCTCGAACCACAGTCCGCTTCATCTTGTATTCATCCATTTTGCCTAAAACCCTAATTGGTAATTTTTTTAAAGAATTTCGGATTTTAATTCAAGATTTAAATCAGGGAACATGATCTAGGTTTAGTTTAATGAAAATATAAATAATTGAATATTAGTAAAAATATTGTATTCAATGTTTTCTGTTATTGGTTAGATCTTTTCTAATAATGTGCTAGCCAAGATGCAGTAACTATTTATATAATTTCTATTTTAATATTGCCAAAAATATATTTTATTTTAAATTTGTGTTAAACAAAATATATTTGGCTGTTTCTAAATAATTCACAAGCCTCTTTGGATCAACACATATTTGTGAATAAATATTTTTTTTTTTTTTTGTTCTAATGCAGTTGGCAAACACTTAGACAATTGTCTTTGATGCCTTAAGGCAAGCGCTGCACAGACGCTACTCACTTAGCACTACCCAGGAGGTGCGTGTAGCTTGAAGATAAGCTACCGACGCGGAGTAACAATACCTCCGCAACGCTCATGTTAGACCGGGACCTACGGTTTAAAGTTGATTCCGAACCACTACAAACATCCATGGCACCGCCGGGACTCGAACCCGAAACCTGTGGTACCGAGCGCCAGAGTGCCATCCACTCGGCCATTAGGCCCCTAAATATGAACATTAAAAAATCGATAAACAATCGAATATTTAAATAATCGATGATGGATAATTCAACTAATGATTTCTACTTCATTAAATTAATGTACCACATCACATACTCAAACACTTATAAAATTTTTTTTTTTATTGTATGTTAAAGAATTTTCGAGGGGTTTTTTTGGGGGAAGGGGGTTAGGACACTACATATGGACAGCGATCTTCACAAACCCATCTTTCGCGATCTTATCCTACGCATCCCTGCTCATCTTTTTTCAAAATGCAAGAGCACTCACCCTAGAGCAACCTTGAGAAGGCTATCATCTTTTTTTTTTTAAATTAAATACATAATATTATATAATTCTATAAATAATATTATCCATAGAATTAAATTTCTTGAAACTTTATCGAAACTAAGTTGACAATGCAATGAATTGATCTTATATATGATTTCGTCATAAAATAAAAACCTTACAAATTTTACGTCTATAGTGTAATTTTTCATTTATCGCCAAGTGAGCGAGGAAGCAACGTCGCTGGCAACCCTCGAGAAAAGACTCAAGATTTTTTACGTCAGTGAGTCAGGTGTTTACTCCACCAATAATAGACTTAGTAGGGAAACGTGATGAAACTATAATGATTGCCGATCTGGTAGGAGTCCTTGAAAACTGAAGGGAATCATGTGGTGCGATCTCATATGCTTAGACGTCTTTTATGTTTTATAAGTCTTTTAAATTCTTAGAGCCTCATACAATGCAGATAAATCTGAGATGATTGTGCAACGAGATGAAGTATTGTATCAGATTATTGTGTCTGAGGAGGAAGAAATGTAATCTTGCCGTATGCTATTGTATCTGCTGATTTTGACCTTAATTTTTTAAATTTTCAATTATAATAATTTTTTTTTTTTATTTGCAAGACGTAGCATTTGAGAATCATAAAATATGAATATATATGCATATAAATAGACTATGCATATATAGAAACTTAAAATTAATATTTAAGTTTCTATATATGCATTTATATATTCCTTGATTATATTGGGAATCGTTGAAGTAATAAATGCTCGCACTTTTTAGTATGAATATACATTTAAATTCGCTAAAATTTTAATATTTATAGGTATTTGTTGGATCTTAAATTAACGTTAGAAAAAATTAAAAGGTCACAATATCTGATGGCAAAGATTTGATAAAAGAAAAGATATAAAAAAAAATTATTTGTTGTTGTTACTAATGTAGCTGGCAATACAGAAGTTAATCTTTATGCCATAGGCAAAGGCTGCACTATCATTTAGCATTTATCCAGGGGGCACGTGTGCTTTGAAGATATGCTACGGACTCGATTAGCACTACCCCCATAACGCTCTCCGATTTTATTAAACCGGAACCTACGGTTTAAAGTGGATTCCTAACCACTACAAACATCCGTGTCACCGCCGGGATTCGAACCCAAAACCTGTGGTACTGGGCGCCAAAGCGCTAGCCACTCGGCCATAAGGGCCCCAATTTTTTTTATTTAAAGCTTGTCATTATCACGCATTTGTTGGTAATAAATTTCTAAATTTGCTTATTTACATTATTCCTTTACTTTACTTTATTATACGTTTATTTACTTTTTATCCATTAAACTGGGGTCTGATGGCTGAACGGCTGGCGCTCTGGCGCTCCGGTACCACAGGTATCGGGTTCAAATCCCGGCTTTGCCCATGGGTGTCGTAGTGACTCGGAATCCACTTTAAACCGTAGGTCCCAGTCCTATTATGATCGTAGAGCGTTGCGGGGGCATTGTTACTCCGCGTCCGTGGCTTATCAAGTTACGCGCGCCCCCTGGGTAATGCAAAGTGAGTAACATCGGTACAGCCCTTATAGGCATCCAAAGACGTCCATGTCTGTTTGCCAGCTGCATTGGAAAAAAATCCATTATACTTTTGGAAATGTTAAATCACTATTTGAGTACATTTTATATTAAAATATACTCTATTGCATTCATATGCTATCTCGTTTGTATGGGTGTCATAAATATATAACAATATGAAATTATAAAACCAATATATACTTTGTTTGCATTGGGTTCCACCAATATCTGAACATTGAAATGGAAGATATAAATAGATAGTTCTGTTAAATTTCTGCGAAGTAAAAAATATTTATAGTATTGTAAATTTCATTTTTTAAATTAAAAACTAATATTTCGTATTGAAAAAAAAAGTATTGAATATAATTTTGGGCCAATTATTCTAATTGAGGGTGCTCGTTTAAGATGTAATTGAAATTACTTTACATTGTTTCTAAATTGATAACTTTGTTGCTGTATGATTTCGATGTTTAAGGAAATGAATTTTAAATTATGATTCTGTTAGATTAGATTTTCCCGGTTGTCTACTTAAGGAAAATTAGTTTGCTTTCTGATTTGGAGAAGAGAGGTCAAAGTGCCGTGTGATCGCGAAGACATGCTGATGCAGCAGATTATTTTAAGAATGATTTAATTTATTAAAAACATGCATTGCTGGTGTTTTTGCGTAGTGCAGTTCATATTGTAATTAAGCATGAATAAATACGTTGTTAAATCTTGATTATTTATTGTTGCTTTGTTGACCATTTATTTCATTTTAATTACACAATTCTTTTTAAAGATAAAGTTTTCTTAAGATTAATTTATAAACTTTAAAATGTGAGAGCAATTAATATTTTTGGAAAAAAATTTGCTGTTATAAAAAACTTTGACTTCAGCCATTTGAATTTAGCTTTAGCCATCACTGAATTGTAGCAGATTCAACGTTATCCAGTGCACTGTATATATTTTGCTAAACTGCATATACAAGAAGGAAAAAAAAGAATATAAATTAATACTAGCTGAGAAGGATTAATTGCGTCCCATTTGCTTGTCACATTGTATAAATCCCTATCATTCAGTCTAATTGTCGATGTCAGACACTCTTTCGCATCAGTAAATATACTTGCCTTTCAAAACAGCGATAGAGTTCACGCCACATGCAGGAATCGAACCTTCACTTTCTTGTTTACTTGATATCTCACAATAACAATAAACCATGAATAAGGCAGGGTGATTGTAGCAGTTAAAATCAGTTCAATTTAAATATATACTGGATGTCATTATAGTCTTAATATGTATGGGATTTTTTTATCAAACTTTTTTTTCCACGCAAAATAATGAAAAATAAAAATCTCAGCTCTTCTGAATAAAGAGCTAATGAGCGCTAATATCTTTCTTTGTTGTCACAGCTGTTTCCAATGCAAATATTTTTTTTTCCTTTCTCATTAGCATACATTTCATTTCCTGATTAGTCTGGTTAGCAGATGCTTTCTCATGCGTTTTCGAATCCGAAATGTGAGAAAATGTAAACAATCGTGTTGTTAGTTTTTTGTTGTTGTTGTTATGAAGTAAAGTTCTGAAAGTAATGAATTGATTTAAAATTCTTAATGTTGCTATTTTCTAAATTAAATTATTAACATTTCAATTATATATGTTTATGCTTCAATATTTAATAGTTTATTCGTTAATATTCAAAATATGAAATATTATTTTTTTTCTTCAATCATTTATCTCAATTTAAGCACATGACTTTGTAATTCGCCATTGATTTAAGACATTGCAACAGATTCAGCGTCATCCAGGAATTTGTCATTAAACTAAATAAAAATTCCTCCAAGATATCATAACAAAAATTATGTTGGGCCAGCAAAGCTGCTCTTCTGAAAATCATTCATAATTTATCGCATCATGCATAATTTATCAATAATATTTATTTTTCAAATATATGGACTTTATTTTTTAATATTTATTATTTGTTAACGATAAAAATAAATAAATGGCATTTTTCACCACTTAAATTTATACGATCTTATAAAATTATATTAAAAATATTTTTTTAATTATTATTATTATTTGTATTATTATTTATATTTATAATTAATTAATTAATTTTTTATTTATACGATATTATCATTCGTAATTTATCAATAATATTTATTGTTCAGATATGTGAACTTAATTATTTCTTTGATATTTATTATTTATTAATGATAAAATAAATATATAATTAAAAATAAATAATGGCATTTTCACCACTTAAATATATATGATATCATAAAATATGTATATATTAAATTATTATTTAATTAAAATATGCACATATATATATATTAATTTATACGATCGTATCATTCGTAATTTATCAATAATGTTTATTGTTTAGATATTGGAAGTTATTATTTTTTTGATATTTATTATTTGTTAACAATAAAAATAAATATGTAATTAAAAATAAATGTTTTATTTTCACCACTTAAAAAGTCCGTGTGTAAAATTTTAAATAATTTTTTTTTTTTTCTATAGAATAAAAAAAAAATGGCTTAAAATAAATGATTTTCCGCTTTTGCATCAATAAATAGACTGCTTTTTATTATAATTTTTATAGAAAAATTATCTTTTATTGCCTTGAAAAGGTTAAATTGAATTCTTATTATAAAATTTGATTTTTTTTTTATAGTTGTCCAATCTCACAATTACCCTTGAATTCCTAGAATTTAATTTTAAAAAATATCTATTAACTTAATATCTTTATTACATTTAATATTTTGAATACTGACCTTGATATTTTGAAAATTTGGATTCAAAATACAAGTTGGATTTTTTTCAAATATCTTGATTGGCGTGTACACTGTTCAAATTTTCTTGCAAATTAATTATTATTACTTTTTTTTTTTTTTTTTTTTGTAAATTATTGAATCTTCTTATATGTGCTTTATGTAGCGTAAATATAAGACGGAAAAGAATTTTTTTGATACCCTTTGCAATTGTAGTTATTACATTGTATCTTCTCTGCTGTGGTTATTTTGAAATTAGACCGTAACCTGTTGTTTCTGCTCTAGTTGTTTGTAGAACAATACAATGATTCAACTGAAAATGCTAACTATAATTATGAATATGTAAATTTTGCTCTAGTAGAGAAACTTTAAAATGCTTTTTAATATGAATTATTAAAAAAATTGTGCTTATAAAGAATGACTTTTAATTCAGGAATGGAGACCTCGTTGCCTGCGATTCTTTTCCTGTGGCTTCCTTCATTATATATCTATTTTACTTTAAAAATTTAGTTGGTAATTTTTTAGACTTTAGAAAATTCAGATTTTGGTGAAAAATAAAAATCAATAACATCAGCCATCTTTAATTTAATAAGAAAAGTAAACATTTAAATATTAGAAAGTATATTTTATTTAAATATTTTATTCAATATTTTATTTATTATTATTATGTTTTATTGCACATTAGAAGATTACATTCTTTCTCAATAACATGCTATCATGGCTAACAAGCAGCTATAACGTGTCAGCATATAATATATTCATTAATATTCAGTTATCTAATGGCTTATTCATTAATTATGTTATATAATGGCTTATTCATTAATTATGTTATATAATCGCTTATTTATTAAATATTTTATATAATTTCTTATTCATTAAATATTTTATATAATTTCTTATTCATTAAATATTTTATATAATTTCTTATTCATTAAATATTTTATATAATTTCTTTTTCATTAAATATTTTATATAATTTCTTTTCATTAAATATTTTATATAATTTCTTATTCATTAAATATTTTATATAATTTCTTATTCATTAAATATTTTATATAATTTCTTATTCATTAAATATTTTATATAATTTCTTATTCATTAAATATTTTATTTAATGGCTTATATATTAATAATGCTATATAATTTTTATTCGTTAATAATAAGTTATGTAATGGTTTATTCGTTAATTATCAATTATGAATGTGTTATTTCATTAATTGTCGGTTATATAATGTGTTATTCATTAATTGTGAGTTATGTAATGGTTTATTCATTAATTGCGAATTATGTAATGGTTTATTAATTAATTGTCGGATATGTAATGTATTAATCATTAATAATCAGTTGCATAATGGGTTAATCATTAATAATCAGTTGCATAATGGGTTAATCATTAATAATCAGTTGCATAATGGGTTAATCATTAATAATCAATTGAATAAAATTTGAACTATTATTAATATGTTTTTCAATCTTTTATTTTAATTTAATCATTTGACCTTGTAATTTCGCCATTGTTGCTGCATTGCAACAGATTTAACGTCACCCAGGAGTGCGTCATTAAACTAAAAATAATTCCTTCAAATATCATAACAAAAAGTTGTGTTGGGCGAGCAAGGCTACATTTCTGAATAAATACAGATAAACGATGTGATGGCCTGAATATATGCGATCGTTTCGTTCGTAATTTACCAATGATGTTTATTGTTCAGCTATCTAGACTTTATTATTTGTTCGAACGTTATTATTTACGAAATATTTTTTTTTTCATTTCAAAGATATTTAATGGTAAAAACATGTTCCATTTTGAAATTGAGTTAATTAGAGTAAATGGGATTGTTGCTAAATAATGCATTATCTTTCGGATCAACATTTATTTGTGAACAGACCTTTTGGACAATAAAAATCCAATCTTAAAAATTATTTAACTAATCACTTTTGCTCTTAGTAACAACCAATTAGACCAGTTGTTATAATATTTATTAAGTTAATGTAATAGCATACGTCAAAATATTTATTTGTTTATGAAATATATATATGTGTGTGTGTGTGTATAAAAAATGTTTTTAAATATACAAAAAGTACATCGAAACATTATGTGTTAGTGTGCGCGTGTATGTATTATATATTTGTATACATATATTGTTTGTATTTGTATATTTGTATACCTATGGTGTATGTTTTGTATATTTTTTTCAGGGTTCTTTTTGTG
Source organism: Caerostris extrusa (assembly GCA_021605095.1). NCBI lineage: Eukaryota > Metazoa > Arthropoda > Arachnida > Araneae > Araneidae > Caerostris > Caerostris extrusa. The sequence goes on from BPLR01020870.1 coordinate 29,111, forward strand.
TGAGACCAATAGTCAAATTTCAGTGAATATACATGCCACCAGTAACTTTCACAAATCTGTGTATTCTTTTCAAATTCTTCTTTTTAAACAAATTAATATTATATATGAAAAGAGTTTTTTTTTTTTTGTGTGTGTGTGTGTAACATCAGTGAACCTCGTATTTTCATGTATGCTACGAACAGCCTAGCGACGGACGATGACTTATAGGGAAAAAAAAAACTTTAAAAATTGCAAAACTCGCTCTAGGTAGATAGATTCGAGTGGGGTTTATATTCACTGTGACGATTGCCATCAAGTCTCCTCATTTCTGAAAATGGTGACAGCAACCAGTGAATTTGAACCCATGCCCTCCTGTTTCGTGGTTCCGTGCGTTAAATCGTGAATAAAAAGAGTTTTGAATCATATATGTTAAAATATTAAAGTGTTTTCTTTCAGGCATAATTATTTAATTTACTTATGAGGTAGAGTTCAGCTACATTTTTTAATATGTTCAGGTATAATATTTTACCCAACTTTTTGTTTTGTTACTGTTGTAAATGTTTTAAATTAAACATGTAGTGAAGAAATAGGGAAAAACACTGCTTAATGAATAGGTATATATTTGGTATTTATTTGATATTTATTTTTCTCATATTATTAGTTTATGAGAGCTATACATTTTTCACTAAATTTGAAATATTTATTGGAGATGTTCTCGTCAATAGCACTAACAGCACTCACACATGTTCTCTTTCACAAGCGGACTGTATCACACTCACACAACACAATAAAAACCAAAGGTTTAAAACTTAACAATCACTATTTACACGACAGTCATAGCCACTCGCAGCCGTGCTGTTCACTCTTGCCTCTCTTGCATTACACTGATCAGACTCGCACTTATGCGCTCGCAGACGCATATGTAAGACATTGTCATTTCAGAAGGCACAAAATTCCAGTCTTTGACATTTGTAAATTGCTGTATTTTTGATACGCGATTAGACACAAATGTTTTTAAGTAACACGGTTCTTTCATTATCCAGGCCAGGATAATTTTCGAATCTGTCCAAAACACGGTTCGAGACACATCAATCTTTAGAGATGTTTTCACTTTGTGCACTAATTTGGATAGCAGCACGGCTGCACAGAGCTCCAATCGAGGAATTGAAATAGTTTTGATCGGGGCAACTCGAGATTTGCTGGTAATTAGTTTCACAAACACTTTCCCAGAAGCACTGCAAGATTTTAAATAAACTACTGCTCCATAGGCGACTTCACTAGCATCTGAGAAGCCATGAAGTTCGATGCATATCGGTTCATTGATACATATGCATCTTGGAATTTTAATGTTGTTGATAGTTGCTAAAACTATAAGAAATTCCTGCCATTCCTCAAGTTCTTTTTTAGGCAAATTATCATTCCAGTCCAGTTTGATTAGCCACAGTTTTTGCAAGAAAATTTTTGCCTTTGTCACAATTGGGCCAAGTAAACCCAAAGGATCAAAAATCTTTGCTACGGTTGATAACACTGCACGCTTTTTGTAAATGAATTACCACAGTCTACTTTCACTTTGAAGGAAAAACAATCTTTGTTAGGTTGCCATATTATTCCTAATGTTTTTATTTCCTCTGGAGAAAAGGAGTAATCAGTCTCGTCACTCTCCGTCAGAAAATTTCCACTGCTGCACCACTGATGTAACTGCATTCCACCTCTGTCCAGAATTTCTGTTAACTCTTTAGTAAGTCTGAGAGCTTCCGTTACAGTATTTGCCGGAAAGGACATCGTCCATATAAAAGTCCTCTGCCAATATAGGTGCCGATACCGGAAAGTTATCTTTCTCATCTATTGCTAATTGCTTAAGTGTGCGCATAGCTAAAAAGGAGCACTAACTGTTCCGTATGTGACAGTTGCGAGTTCGTATTCTTTAACTGGCTCATTAATTCCGTCTTTCCACAAAATACTCGGCAATTTTCTTTGACTGGGCAAATGTTTATGGTTCTATACATTTTTTAATATCGGCCGAAAACGAATAAATGTGCTTACGAAATCTAACCATAATTGAAAAAAGGTCGTCTTGTATTACCCCTCCGTTATATTGTAACGAATTAAGCGAATTTCCTTCTGTTGTAAGGGAAGACGCGTTAAACACGACACGAAGCTTTGTTTTTAATTTGTCGGGACGGTATACACCTAAGTGAGGTATATAATAAGTACCCTCAGTTTCTTCACTTTCTTTAATTTGATCATGTGACCCATTTCTTCATATTCACGTAAAAATCTTTATATAACAATAAATAGTCAGAATCTTTCACTAATCGCCTCCATAAGGAATCTAACCTTTTTTAGCGCAATATCTCTAGATTTTCCCAAACACTTAGGATCTTCTTTAAGGGGTATTTTAACTACATATTTCCCTTCTATATCTCTATAAAAATTATTTTTGTAATGCTCTTCACATATCCGAGTTTCATTATTAGGAGGAATGTCCATTTCTATGTTTTCTATCTCCCAGAAAGATTTAACAGTTTTTATCTAACTGCTCATAATTATCTCTAATTAATCCACAATGAATATTCTCATTTAAATCACAAGGAACACTCCCGGAAACAACATATCCGAAACACGAATTTTTGTAAAACTATGTTGAATTCAGGGGGATATATTTGTCCTGATCTCAAAAGGCTATAAAAAATCTCTGCGCCTAATAAAATATCAATTCTACCTGGAATGTTAAATTGTGGATCCGCTAACTCAATGTTACTTAAATCATACATATTAACTTTTAATATTTTACTAGGAGTTACATTAGTAATTCGAGGAACAACTAAAAATTTCAACTCTCTTTCGTAGCTATTTGAATTATTTTTTAATTTAGCAGTAACTTGATTTTTAATATTTAAAGACGCGTCATTTAATCCCGATGCCACTAGATTAGTTTTTCTTTCTTTAAATTAAGTCTATCCGCACATTCTCTAGTTATTGATCCTTGATCTAAAAGCGCTCTTACTTCTAATGAATTTCCTGAATTATTATCTAAATAACATTTAGCTGTGCTCAATAGAACCGTTTTGGATCCACTTGGCATAAAGCTCGTAGCTGCAAATAATTTATTACTATTTGGAGAAGTGCTTTCACCGGCTGGTAAAAACTCTTGAGCTGTAGGGGGAAAACGGGGTATTGGAACCGATTTCATTACGTTCTTTCTGATACAACTCATCGCGATTCTCTGCGCTTTTGCGCGGCTAGTGTAAACTTTTATGGTGTTTACGTTTACAAAAACAAGATACTTTTTTGATTTGCAATTAGACACTGAACAATTAATTTGTAAACAATTAAAACACATATGATTTTGTTTTACAAGCTCAACTCTCTCATTCACAGACATTTTTAAATAATTAGGACAATTAGAAATATGGTGAATTTTAGCACACAAAATACAATTTGAATCTTTTAAGCCCGAAACAAACACTTTTGACACAATTTTAGAATTTCTAAAATTAGTTTTACTTTTTTGAAAGTTACTTGTGCCTTCGTAAATTGACTTTCCACGCGATGCAACATAAATATCACACTCTTCAACTAATTTTACTGCGGGGAACCAACTATCTGCTTGTCTTATAGCTATGTGAGATGCAATTTCTCTATCTAACGTTTGAAATAACTTATCAGAAACTATTAATTGTTTTAATGTTTCATAATCCGACACTTTTCTGAATTTTAAATAATATTCAAAATTAGTAGTTAAGCGCGACGCAAACTGCACATACGATTCATTTAAGCGCTCAGCTTTCCTAATATTGTCTAAGCATGCTTGTGGTGAAGGCTCATACTCTCGCAACGCAACTGACTTAATTGTCTCATAGTTTTTTATATCTTCATCACTTAAATAAGTTATTATATTAGAGGCTTTTTCTCCTAATAAATTTAACAGAATCTCAGCTTTATATATCTCAGGTACTTCTTTAATATTAAATGCGCGCTCTAAAGAATTAAAAGAAAAAGCTCCACCCTTCCGGTCGAGTTGGGATTCTGACAGTCAAAGTTCTAACACTTTTATTACTTGATCAATAGTATCTGGTTTGGCTTCACCTTCACACACTTCTGATTTACTTTCATTTTTAATTTTTGCGAGTTCTAATTCATTTTTAACTCGTTCTAATTTTATTGTTTCCAGATCTATTTGCCGTTGCTCCTCATTTTTTACGATTGTCAATAATCGTGTTGGCAATGTCTTTAACCATGTCTGGTCTATTTTTAAACACATCACTTTATTCAATTGCATCATATAAATCTGAAATTGTTAATTTTTCAGATACTATCAAATTTTATTTCTGCGGCAATGAGCCGCAAATCTTCTTTTTTTGGCACTTTAAACATGTTTGCACAAAATATTAAATATATAGATTTCCACTTACTTCTTTTACAAAGCTTTTCACTTGACACAGCACTATCCGCAGGTTTGAGCCACTCTCCGCTCTGCTAGGATCAAATGTTCTCGTCAATACCACTAACAGCACTCACACATGTTCTCTTTCACAAGCGGACTGTATCACAATCACACAACACAATAAAAGTAAACCAAAGGTTTAAAACTTAACAATCACTTTATTTACACGACAGTCATAGCCACTCGCAGCCGTGCTGTTCACTCTTGCCTCTTGTATTACACTGATCAGACTTGCAATTATGCGCTCGCAGGCGCATATGTACACACACTTTTTTTCGCCGCTAGGGTATCCTTGCGCGGTGGCGCGAACAGGAGACAAATAAGAATAGTTTTTAAGAAAAATTTTCATTTGAAATTTCGTTGTAATCAATTATAAATAAAAGCTTTCATTATGATTATAAAAACTTGAACAGCAGTTATTATTTTTTTTTTAAATTTTAATTTATTTATTTATTATTTTGTTGTATTTAAAATTAGCAAATTTAATAATATAAGTTTTGTAATTTTACAATAATCTCTAACAATCTAATTTACAATAATAATTTTCCACATTTTTTTTATAAGTTCCACATTTTTATATAAGTCTTAATTAATCTTTCCACATTTTTATATAAGTTAAAAAAAAAAGGCGTAGCTTTATTTTACTTTATAAGTTATGAATTATTGTTGTATCTAACCTATCAACAGTGAATTTTAAGATATACGTAATACCCTTTTGATTTATGTAACTCCGAAACTTTCTGATGATAGATTCTCAGAAAGGAAAAAAAAACCACCCATCATCACCAGGAAATTAGCCATTATAAACTCATCTATGCATATCCATCTGAAATAAAATCAAGAATTATTCGCATCGCAAACTTTAGTTTCACCGCTATAGTTTCCCAACCTTAAGTTGTCTTTATTCAAAATAGTTAGCGATTTTTATCGTTTGCGTTACCGTTTGATCTTTCAACGCAAATTAGGTTTCCGAGCGGGATTATAACTCTTCCTTTTTAAACCATTGCAGTTATTCTTAGATATGAAGTTCAGATATGAAGTTTTTGGCATTCAATTTCCTTTTTTGTTAAAGCAAACTGATTTTATAGTGTTCCGCATCATATTAAATCATTTCTTTTATTTATCGGCATACATTCAAATGTATAGAGTAGAGACTTTGTGCAAACCGCGAGACGTTTATATTACCCATTATAACTTGGTCATAGCTTCACAAGGGAAAAGAAATTTTAAAATTAACTCAAATTTATAATCTGACATTTTATAAAATTTATATAATTTATTTCTTTATATTTATAAATAAGATATAATAAAAAAAAGCAAATGTACATAGAATTTGACTAGTGACAGTTGTTATGCTATTGCATTAACTTAATAAATGTTATATGTCAAACTCTTTATTTTTTATGAAATACATAAAAAATACGTAAAAATGCAGCCTGGAGACTTTTTTTCCCATGCAAATGTGGTCCAAGGTAGTTAAAAGACAGGACACCCTTTTGTTTATTGACTGTGAACTCGGCATAGATTGTAAGTTAAAAGGCCTATCGGAAGTGAATCATGGCCTTTCGCGATAAGGGGTTATATCCTCAAATAACTGAAAAATATTTTAACTTTAGTATACATTCTATTACATACTTTGGCTTTTATGGTGATGCCTATATGGATGTTTTCTTGATTTTCTCTAAAGAAGCGATTCACTTCTAATTCTAAGAAAATTTTCTTGGTGACGTCATACACCTTCACGTAATTATTTATAAATCTATATCATTATTTGTAATGTTAAAAATAAAAAAAAAAGGTTTTGAATTAAATACTAGAAATAGCTTATTTTAATCCTTCTAGTACTCATGAGATATGCGAAGCCTCATGAAAGTTAAGAGAGGAGATGAGGAAGTTAAGTAAGGATTCGAGAAACAATTAATGAGTATGATTAGAAATTACAAAATAAATAAATAATTTCTTGCAAAATCAATAAATATTATTAAGAAATTACAAAATAAATGAATAATTTCTTGCAAAATCAATAAATATTATTAAGAAATTACAAAATAAATGAATAATTTCTTGCAAAATCAATAAATATTATTAAGAAATTTTAAATAGTATATCATAGACTATTTTGCCTAAATCAGAGATTTACAGAATGCATGCCGTTCAAAAAATGCCAAGTTTTCTAGTATATTTTATATATATATATATATATATATATATATATATATATGCGCGTGTCTGTCTGACTGAAACTTCAGGGTGACTCTGAAATATCTGACAAAAATTTAAGGGCAGATAGAGGCGACCAGAATAAATGGATTTTTGCAGTATAATGTATCTGCAGAAACGGCACGTGTCTGTGCTGCTAGCACGTAAAGGAAATAAGAACAGGTAAGTAAGAAAGGCAGGTAAAATAAAAAAACAAAACATTTTTCAAAGTTATAATAGCAATACAAGATTCACGATGACGGCGTATATATTGACATACGTTAGTAAAAATATCAAACTTATTCCACGTGTAAAGCATCTTTCTACAATATATCTTGCTGGAATTTCTTTACTAATGTGCCACTGTACCTTGCTATTTCTGTACCATTGTATTCACAAGAATGTGGTTCCAGAATCACAGAATTTCAGCTCCTTCGACTGAAAATTTAGAGATTACCGTGACTCCACTTATGACCTACATGGACTGAGTAAACATGTTCCTTGATCTACACCAGGGGTCTCCAAACTACGGCCCGCCAGTGTCGTCAATCCGGCCCGCGACAGTGAAAAGCTTAGTGTTGCTATAATATGGATAAAAAACGCATTAAAACACTAGAAATTATAGATAATGGCAGAAAATTAAAACGATTTTGGCGCTTGGTACTTACTGGAGTAAACATTATGGCCCTAAGGCTGGAAAGTTTGGGACCCCTGATCTACACGATCACCAGATTTAATATGTGTGAATTTCAGCCCAGATTGTTAATTGCTGCTGGAAATGTGAGGAACTTTCCCGACATTTTTGCTAATGCACGTCAATCCATGGAGCAGAATCGCCCTGCTTTTGGGGAAAAAAATCAGCTTTGATCCAATCGTCTCACAATTTTTAGAGGAATGAGGAATACGCATTTAATAGTTTCAAAACTCTCAGAGCAACTATTAGTTATTAATTTAATTGTACATTAGGATTATCGAAAAGGTTCCAAGATAGTATTTTGGTTATAATGGCCATGTCCACTGTCCATGTGGGTCTTCTCGTCTGTTCATCATGGGGGGGGGGGTGCTGAGAATATATGACTGTCCTGAACACATTGATTTCATATTCTGCCTACAGTCATGAGATTTCGATCGACGCGAGCAATAGTGTAATAGTAGTATTGTAATACGGTAATCCGCAATCTTGGTAGACTGCAGTCCTTCCTCGATCAAAATCAGATATTTGATGGTAGGTATTTCTGCTTCTTACACGACGCATTACAATCTACTTTCTTAGCCGAAAGCAACGTTCCTCTGCTTTTATACACATTGTAGGTAGTGCTACCGCCGCTTGCTTTGTATAAATTGCTGAAAATTAAATCGTTTGCATAGCACGGCATGTTCTATCTGTCGTAGATTTCACATGTGTAGCGTGACCCCTTCCTGTTGTAGCAATTTTAATGGTCAGTTATATATTTTTGAAGATAGAGAAGTTTTCCGTGTTACTTAATACCACAGGTATTCCGGAATTGTACGTCCGTTGCCACTTTACATGCTAGCACTTACTAGTGCAACAGGCGGGCTGAAAAGGTCGTAGGCTGACACATAGATGGCGCCACTAGTATTAAATCCATATGAGTTTTAGTTACCTAACCTTCAAAAGGTACGTGTATAAATTTGACAGCTGTTGCATTATTAGTATGTGAGTTATAGCATTTTTAGTGTTCGTCACGTGCAGCCCACTTGGCGGACTGTCGATTGGACTCCGATGTGAAATGATGGAGCCATGTTTTATCCATTGTCACATATCGACGCAAAAATTCGGCTTTATTACGATTGAACAGCTCCAAACACTGCTTAGAATCATCAATTCATTGTTGTTTTTGGTCGATTGTGAGCTCGCGTGGCATCCACTTTGAACAGAACTTTCGCATATCCAAATATTCATTCACGATATGTCCAACACGTTTCTTTGATATTTTTTACGGTCTCAGCTATCTCATTCAACTTTACTTTACGGTTATCAGAAATTATTTTGTGGACTTTTTTTATGTTTTCGTCGGTAACAGCCTCTTTGGGGCGTCCACTGCTTGCATCGTCCTCGGTGCTCATTTCGCCTCGTTTAAATTTAGCAAACCACTTCTCTACGGTTGATTTTCTTGGTGCAAAGTCCGAATAATGTTTATCAAGCCAAGGCTTGGCTTCAATAGTATTTTTTTCTCCAAAAGCAATGCTTTATTAACACACGAAATTCCTTTTTATCCATTTTTTTTCAAACTAACAAAAGATGCTTCACTAAAAATGCTATAACTCACATACTAATAGTGCAACAGCTGTCAAATTTATACACGTGTCTTTTGAAGGTTAGGGCTAACAAAAATTCATATGGATTTAATACTAGTAGCTCCATCTATGTGTCAGTCTATGAACTTGTCAACCCAACTGTTAATTTCTTTATACATTTCATTTCAAAATCTGCTAATTTCTGATTATTTGATTTATTTTTTGCCAGATATTTTAAAGATTACTTTATTTTAATATACTACTTTCTTTATTATTCCGATTACTTTATTTTAATATACTACTTTCTTTATTATTCCGACTACTTTATTAAGATCTACAGCTTTCTTTATTATTTCGACTACTTTATTAAGATATACTACTTTCTTTATTATTCTGATTACTTTATTAAGATCGACATTCACTTGCGATTTTAAAATATCACCTAGCCAAACTGTCAATTTAATAGAAGATTATATTAGACATTTTATCGTCTACAAATTTTGGGCTAATTATTAAGTTAATGTGTTTTCCTGGAAATTTTCTATCAATTTCTTTGTACCTTTCTTTGAAAAGTTTTCGCAATTAAATTTTCCCGTCTATAATTTCATTGAAATTGTGTAACGTTATATCTTTTAATAGATTTAAGAGTTTTGGTATTTTATTTGGTTTTGTAGTAACCAAGCGAAGTGATTAATCTTAATGAATTCTGTTTACCAGAATCTAAAAGTTTTTAAATTATCTGAGAATGTTTGTTTATAAATCTGTGTTGATCTAATTAGGCTGGAGCATTTTATTACATTATCTGGTAACAACCACTACTACGTTGAGTGCAATTATAAAATGTAGGTTGTTTTTGGCGATCCCAGAAGGTAGTAATGAATTTTCAAGACAAATATTTGTTGATGGATATCATCTTGATAGCCAAAGATAGTTGATATTCTTTAATTACGGTAGAAATAAATAAATAAAGCAAGAATAATATAAATATGACCCCTATACGTCTACCATCTATTCTTAAATATTTTCTAATATTTAAGCTTTTGATATTTCTTAAACCTTTAATCTTTGTAAATTTTTTCAAAATATTTAAGTTTAAATCTGGCTCCACATATATTTGCGATTTTTTGATATATTGGAGCATTTTTAAACTTTAATCTTTGTAAAATTGTTATTTTCAAAATTTAAGTCTTAAATTATCCATCGTATCCATCTGGCTCCACATATGAAGTAGGTTGCTAAAAAACGAGATTCCATTGCATCCCTGATGGTTATATGGTTTCGATTGGTTATAGAAACAAAACAAAACATTAAATTTTAAAAACTATTAAAAATTAAATTAATTAAATATTACTATATATAAAAATAAATTTGTTATCAAAATTATATTTATCCAAATTCCTTAAATAAAAAAAGATTCCATTGCATCCCTGATGGTTATTTTTCAAGAATACAATAAATGCAAAAAGCATGTTTTTATACAATATAATATAAAAATTATTATTTAAAATTAAAATTTTATAATTTGTAGAATATTAAAAGCACACAAATATGTGTGAAAGAATGTGTAAAAATGCAATTTTAATTAATAAGTTGAACAACTGTAATTTAAAGAATAAGACTTTTACTTCATCATTTTAATTATTGAAACTCAATATACGTCTGTGTGAATATTTTTTCTGCGATAAATTTAATTCGATTGATTATTTTTATAATCCCTTACTGTAGTATCAACAAAAAAAAATATAGTTTTCTTAGATAATCATATAAAAGCATAACATTATCTAAAAATATAAAATTCAAAATTTCTAGTCATATGTCATAGGATGATAGTGTTATATAAAAATATAGTGTTATATAAAAATATTCAATAATTAAAATGATATATCGTTTCCTGTAATACATTTCAGGGGTATTATTACTGTTACTATCAAAATTACGAGATTTAATGCAATAAACTGCATAGAAGCAGTATTTAGATTCACAAAATTATTTAAAATACATTTTGTGAATCTAAATATTTCTAAACAATTTAACTTTTATAATTTCATCATAAATAATTTTTAATGAAAAAATGTGTTCTTATACGACAAAGATGTCTAGTTCGTTGTTTACCACTGTTATAAATGTGGCCTAATGTGAATTCATAAATCTATGGTTAGATCGCCAATTGTATGGAAAATTAGCAAGTGGTCAATTCTGGAGGATTCACACAAAGCAGCGTAATTGGGGAAAAGGTATTTTTGAGGATTTTAATTACATTAGAAATAATTTGAATTGTTAATTATTAAAATTTTTAAATTACATGATAAAAAAAAGAAAAATTAGTTGAAAAATTTATAGTACTATTAAGCTTTTTCTTTCCTAACTCTTTTGCACCGCGTTTATATATCTATTACCCTTAACAAGTAATCTATTCGTCCATTTCCGCTTTTAAAACGGATGTTTACTTTTCCAAGCAATTGTCAATCAAACTATACTTGAGTTTTTCATATCATCAGGCATCTCACAATAATTTCTTTTTTTCAGTTTTCTTTGTTATTGTTTGATTAACACTTCATGACTTAATTATTATTTTTTAAAAAGTTTTCTAATTAAAAACAAGTATTATTATGTTAAGAACATTTTTTTTTCTTTTTTACATGGTGAAAATCGCATATTATACATATTTGTAATTTTTTTTTTACTTAAAAATTATCTTTAGATTAGTAATATTGTGTATGCAATCTGAGAAGTCTTCTTTAAAATCCGCCCAAAGGTTGGACACCATTGTTTTAAGGCTTAAAAATTACATATATAAATGTATATCTGCATTTAAAAAAATGATGATTGAAAAAAATCAATTAGTGAAGATCTTAGACCAGGGGTCGGCAACCTTTGAGTCGGAAGAGCCAAAAATGGAAATTTACAAAATTTCAAAGTTAAAAAAGCCACAAAATCTTTTTCTTGCCAACAATAAATAGTACTCGCATAAATAAAGTTTTGTGATAAAAAAAAAAAACTAATCTATTTATTTATAAGAAAAAATATCTATTTATTCATATATAAGTAGTGTTTTTCACAACAAATTAGATAATATATATATATGGCATTATTAGATAATTACTTATTATGTAAGTAAAAAATTAATAATTAAGCATTTACTTACAACACTAACTTGTACTTCAATAACAAACAATTGAGCAAACAAATTCAATGGGAGCGATGGCTTTGCATGGTTATTCAAGTAGAAAATTTAAACTTTACTAAACAATGTCACTTGTACTTAAAATAAAAAAATAACAGCATACATTTGAGCAAACAAATTCAATGGGAGCATTGGCTTTGCATGGCTTTAGAAAGTTTGGATAAATTAGGCTCATAACTTGTTGTTTTAAGTTTCAAACACGACTCTAAATTTTCATTTGTTAGTTGGCTTCTTACTTTACTTTTAATTATATTCATGCAACAGAACGCTTGCTCGCACGAATATGTCGATCCGAAGATAGTCAGCACTCCAAATGCCAACTTCTTCAACTCACTGTAGCAATCTGGAAGACTATTCCACGCGTCGAATATAAGTGCCGCAACTCGCGGCATTTCTTTTAAAGCTGTCCACTTTTGTTGCGTTACGTACATGCATGTTTAAACGATTTTTAAATGTTTTTTTTTTATAAGATATATAATATTTGCGTATGGAACTAAAGAGCCGCAGCTTCACATCCAAAGAGCTTCATGTGGCTCGCGAGCCGCAGGTTGCCGACCCCTGTCCTAGGAGCATCTCGGATGGGAGTTCAGCGAAACAACACACTGTTCAAGAAGTTCCGCTTTAATGTACATTCTCATCTGGACAGAACCTGATAGACGGAATACTCCTGCATTCGTACATGAAAGTGTCCGATTTGGCGGAGGCAGAATGAATGTATGGGCCGTTATTTCTATCAATGACCGCACCGACCTGCTTATTATCAAAAATGGAGCACTAAGGAATAAACGATATAGGCATAATATCCTCAGACATATTGTAGTCCTGCGGTCCGATTTAAACGATTTTTAAATGTTTTTTTTTTTGATAAAATGAATAATATTTGCGTATGGAACTAAAGAGCCGCAGCTTTACATCCAAAGAGCCGCATGTGGCTCGCGAGCCGCAGGTTGCCGACCCCCTGTCTTAGACTATACATTAATTTTTTTTTTACTTAAAAATTATCATTAGATTAATAATATTATGTATGCAATATAAAAAGCATTTTGTAAAATCTGCTCAGATGTTGGACATCATTGTTTTAAGGCTTTAAAAATACATATATAAATTTGTATCTGTATTTTAAAAAATGGTAATTGTAAAAATCAATTAGTGTAGATCTTAAACTATACATTTGAATTTTTTACTTTTTAAAATTATCATTAGATTAATAATATTGTTTATGCGATCTGAGAAGTCTTCTTTTAAAATCCGCCCAAAGGTTGGACACCAATGTTTTAAGACATAAAAATATATATATAAATTTATATCTATATGTTAAAAAGTTATGATTGAAAATAATCAATTAATGAAGATTTTAGACTATACATTCTCTAATTTTATTTTTACTTAAAAATTATTATTAGTGTAATAATATTGTGTATGCAATCTGAAAAGCTTTTTTTTTTTAATTCTCTCAAATGTTAGACACCAATGTCTTAAGGCTTAAAAAATACATATCACTTTTTTTAAAATACAGATATAAATTTATATATGTATTTTTAAGCCTTAAAACAATGCTGCCCAACATCTGAGTAGATTTTTTAAAAAGCTTTTAGATTGCATATACAATATTATTAATCTAATGATAATTTTAAAGTAAAAAAAATTACAAATATATAGTTTAAAATCTTCACTAATTGATTTTTTCAATATTCAGTTTTTTTTTAAAATACAGATATAAATTTATATAATAGAAAAAAATCAACTAGTGAAGATCTTAGACTATATATTTATTTTTTTTTATTTAAAAATTATCATTAGAATAATAATTATACAAACTAAAAACCTGTTTTTAAAAAGCTGCTCAGATGTTGGACACCATGGTTTTTTAAGGCTTAAAAAAATACATATATAAATTTATATCTGTATTTAAAAAAGTGATAATTGAAGAAATCAGTTTAAAAAAAAATAATGCATAATTCCAAATAATAAAATATGATTAGTTTTAAAAAAAAAAAAATTGATTGTAGTTAAATCAATTTTCTACAGGTTTAAAAAAATGCATAGATAAATTTATATCTGTATTTTTAAAAGTGATGATTGAAACAAAAAAATCAATTTGAAAATTATAATTCAGAATTCCAAATATAATGCTATTAGTGTTTTTTAAAAAAAAGATTGTAGTTGAATCAATTTTGTACTCCTTTCTATTGATTTGTCCTTTTCCGAACGTCTCAATGCGAGCAATCATTTTCATTATCAGAACATAACCTTGACTGCAGATTACTAGATTTGCTGTGTCAATATCTACATGTATACGGAAATGATAATGGGGCAAGTATTCAAAATGGAGTGTTCATCCTGCACGAAGTTTGGTGCGTAGTTCTTATCAAGGTACAAATGTGGTGTATGATAATTCCGTATTGTGGTATGTGTTTTTTTTTAACTGCGCAATGTTTTCTCTTTGGAAAAAAATCGTAGAGTTGTTATGTAATTTTATTGCATCGTTTGTTTTTAATTAATAAAGTTACTGTTAAGGAGGAAATTTGACTTTTATTTCCGTTTTGGTTTTTTGAAACCATGACAGAATTAAGCTAAGTAAGTAATTTGATTAAATATCAGATATGTTAGTATTTTTGATTTAAAGAAATTTTATATTGCTTATGGATGGGTCTTTTAATTATTTTTATGAATATTTAATTAATTGTTGCAGCCAGATAATGCAAAATAATCTTGCAATAAATAAACAAAATTTTATTGTGTTGATTGTTTGAATTTAGTAATGAAATGGTAAAATAAGTTTTTTTTTTTTTTTTTTTGTTTGGATTTTTTGCTATCTGTATTAGATTTTGAATTTTTATTTAAAGCAAAATTTAATTCGCTTTAAAAAGAAATTTTTTAAAAATAAAAAAATTTTAATGCATTTATAGTAAAATTTATACGCTAAATCTATAGTTAAATCACCGATGGTATGGAAAATTAGCAAATGATTAAAACTAAGTAAGTAATGTAATTAAGCATCAATATGTTAGCATTTTTGATTAAAGCGTTTTTTTATATTACTTCTGGATGGGATTTTTTAATTATTTCATTATTTATATAAACATTTAATTAGTTGTTGCTATATGCGGTTAATGAGAAATATATTGTGCAGTTAACGTGCAAAATTATATTGCGTTGATTATTTGAATTAAGTAATGAAAGGTTAAAACAAGTTGTGTTTTTAATAGTTTGGATTTGTTACTAACAATATTTGTTTGAAATTTTTATTTAAAACAAAATTTAATTTGTTGCAAAAAAAAATCTAGTTAAAAATAAAAAATATTTGAATACAGCTAATAGTAAAAATCGTATGCTAATAAGTGACTATCTTTATAGTGGTATGTACTTATTTATATGTATTAAAATAATTATAAGAGTGATAATTTTTAAAACTATATAAACATTTAATTAATTGTTGCAGTCAGTTAATGCAAAATATATAGTGCAATAAATATGCAAAAATATATAGTGCAATAAATATGCAAAATTATATTGTGTTGTTAATTTAAATTTAGTAATGTAAGGTTTAAATAAGTTGTGCTTTTTATAGTTTGGATTTGTCAGTATTTTATTTGGAATTTTTATTTAAATCAAAATTTAATGCAATGTACAAAGAAATTTTGTTAAAATTAAAGATATTTGAATGCACTTAATAATAAAAAATCATATGCTAATAAATGAATAATTTTAAATAGGGGCTTATTTATTGTGTAAAAATTATAAGAGTTTAATTAATTTTTGATGCTAATAATTAACGTTTTAGATTTCATATTTGTTGTTCGTCATTATAGTTAGATATTTAAATTAGTTTATTTTTAAAAATACATAACTAAATATCATTTATTTTTGTTGAAAATGGAAATTTGTCAGATTTTTTAAAATTAAATATGTTTTGTAAAAAAAAACCGAAAGTGATAATTTACAATTTGCCACAAAATGAAATTTTACGTTTTATCGTAAGTGTTAAAAATACATTAATAATAAATATTTTAAATGAAATTCCAAAGTAGTAATTAAAAATTTATAATTGTATTTCTAAATAGTCTTGTAAAAATTTAAAATGAAAAAATTTTGTAACTTCCAAGATAAAAAAATATATAATTTTATAAGCTACTGTTTATTTTTTTATATAAGTAGTCATATAATTATATTCAAGAAAATATCTTTACTTAAATGTCTTTTTATAGATGTAAATTTTGAACACGATTTAATCACTTAAATAAGAATGTATTACATTATTAATACTTAATTTTTTATTATAATGAAGATTTAAATCTTTATTTAAATTATTTTAATTATTTTTTAAAATTTTATTAACATTTTATTTTAATAATATTTTTATTCCTTTAAATAATTAAGATGTTATAAAAATGAATTTCAATGTTATAAAATTAATTGAAACATCAAAATCAATCTAGATTATTAAATATTAAAAAATCCATTGTAATATGACAAAATTTAACAATTATTACTTTTTTATTTTTAAGATCCTGATTTTTTTAAAAAATTATTTAAGGTATTTCTAATATATTATTAAAATACCTATTTTAGTTTAAATTAAAACAGTTAAATTTGAAAAAAGAATTTAAATTATATAAATCATTCAAAAATTTTAATGATGTCATCATCATTGTTTTATTTTTTACATGTTATTTTTATTACTGCTATGATTCTAATTATGTAAATTATTCTTTTCAGATTTTGTAATTAATTAAAAACTTTAGTGTATTAAATATAAAAATAAATTGTATAAGTAACATCAATTTCTTGGGTAAAAACAGTTAAAATAAATTTCGTTAATTAAAAATTTATAATTGTATTTCTAAATAGTCTTGTAAAAATTTAAAATGAAAAAAATTTTGTAACTTCCAAGATAAAAAAAATATATAATTTTATAAGCTACTGTTTATTTTTTTTATATAAGTAGTCATATAATTATATTCAAGAAAATATCTTTTACTTAAATGTCTTTTTTATAGATGTAAATTTTAACACGATTTAATCACTTAAATAAGAATGTATTACATTATTAATACTTAATTTTTTATTATAATGAAGATTTAAATCTTAATTTATATATTTCTATTTTAATTATTTTTTAAAATTTTATTAACATTTTATTTTTAATAATATTTTTATTCCTTTAAATAATTAAGATGTTATAAAAAATGAATTTCAATGTTATAAAAATTAATTGAAACATCAAAAATCAATCTAGATTATTAAATATTAAAAAATCCATTGTAATATGACAAAAATTTAACAATTATTACTTTTTTTTATTTTTAAGATCCTGATTTTTTTTTAAAACAATTCATTATTTAAGGTATTTCTAATATATTATTAAAATACCTATTTTAGTTTAAATTAAAACAGTTAAATTTGGAAAGAATTTAAATTATATAAATCATTCAAAAAAATTTTAATGATGTCATCATCATTGTTATTTTTATTTTTTTTACATGTTATTTTTATTACTGCTATGATTCTAATTATGTAAATTATTCTTTTCAGATTTTGTAATTAATTAAAAACTTTTAGTGTATTAAATATAAAAATAAATTGTATAAGTAACATCAATTTCTTGGGTAAAAAACAGTTAAAATAAATTTCGTTAATTAGGTGTTCATATATTTTATCTGTAAGTTAAAAATAGCTTCAAATTGCTACAAACTAAAAATGTATGCATTTAGTTTTTATTTATAAAAGAATTTTAAAAAAATTTTTCAGACTATTTCAAATAATTAAGTTACTTTCAATCAAGTTTAATCATGTATTCAGAAATTCAAATTTAACTGAAACAGTAATTAACTTACGAACTTTTTCACTTACATTTCTAACTCAATTAAAACTAATTCTTATTTATAAATAGTTGGTGGCATTAGTTACCATGGAAACAAAGACCATTGGAAAGGGTCCATTTGAGTTGCGCTAGATTTACATGTTAAGCGTTGGCAACAGTTGATATGATATAAATATTGTCTTCTCATTGGTTACATTTAATTTTAAGTTCCGTAAAATCAAAAAGATGCTAATCTATTTATATATTATCTCCACATATAGATAGCAATGTAGAAAAACATTCTTTTTCTAGATATCGTTCTAATACAAAAATAGTCTTGTTTAATTTTGCATAATTTGACTATTTTCATGACAGAAATAAACTGTATTTTAAATTATTACATGTTGTTAAATAACTAAAAAATGATAATATTTAATTTTGAAATAAATTGCTTTTTGATTTTGTTTCGTTTATTCAACATCTACATTAAATATTTATAATTTCTTTTTTAATATCAAATTCAGAAAAAAATGGAAGATTTTATATAATTAATCATATTTTGATAATTAATTGATAATAATTTGATATTTGTTATAAAACATTTGATTTTAAAACAATATTATTGTTAGTTTGCAGTATTCTCTGAATTTCTAGATTTTTTTCTAAACCTTTTTTGTAATTTCGATTACTTTACATCAATAGATTTTTTTTTTTTTATATTTAATTGTATATTTTTAAAACTCTAAAGTTTCCTAAAAAAAAAGTTGTTTCATTACTTTGTCGAACTCCAGGGGTGATGTGGAATGTTCACGCTGCAGAAATAAGAATAAGGACTTTTTTGTTAACAGTTTATACCTCTAGGGCCATGCGACCACTGTTTTAATGCTTGTTTATTTTGTCCAGAATCGTGTTTTACCGTTGGACAGAATGTTCATGTTGCAGAAACAAGAATAAGGACATTTTATGTAATATATCACTAA
This sequence comes from Caerostris extrusa, assembly GCA_021605095.1. NCBI lineage: Eukaryota > Metazoa > Arthropoda > Arachnida > Araneae > Araneidae > Caerostris > Caerostris extrusa. The sequence goes on from BPLR01020870.1 coordinate 47,962, forward strand.
GGGCGATGGTGACTATTGCTTTAGTACTTGTTTATTTTGTCCAGAATCGTGTTTTACAGTTGGATAGAATGTTCACGTTGCAGAAACAAGAATAAGGACATATTATGTATCAGTATATATCTCTAAGGGCGATGGTGACTACTGCTTTAGTACTTGTTTATTTTGTCCAGAATCGTGTTTTACTGTTGGATAGAATGTTCACGTTGCAGAAACAAGAATAAGGACATTTTATGTATCAGTATATATCTCTAAGGGCGATGGTGACTACTGCTTTAGTACTTGTTTATTTTGTCCGAATCGTGTTTTACAGTTGGGCAGAATGTTCACGTTGTAGAAACAAAAATAAGGACATTTTATGTATCAATATATATCTCTAAGGACGATGTGACTATTACTTTAGTACTTGTTTATTTAGTCCAGAATCGTGTTTTACCGTTGGACAGAATGTTCACGTTGCAGAAACAAGAATAAGGACATTTTATGTAATAGTATATGCCTCAGGGGATATGGCGACCACTGCTATAATTTATTTTGTTCAGAATCGTATTTTACTGTTGGATAGAATGTTCACGTTGCAGAAACAAGAATAAGGACATATTATGTATCAGTATATATCTCTAAGGGCAATGGTGACTACTGCTTTAGTACTTGTTTATTTTGTCCAGAATTGTGTTTACAGTTGGACAGAATGTTCACGTTGCAGAAACAAGAATAAGGACATTTTATGTAATAGTATGCCTCCAGGGGATATGGCGACCACTGCTATAATTTATTTTGTTCAGAATCGTATTTTACTGTTGGATAGAATGTTACGTTGCAGAAACAAGAATAAGGACATTTTATGTATCAGTATATATCTCTAAGGGCAATGGTGACTACTGCTTTAGTACTTGTTTATTTTGTCCAGAATCGTGTTTTACAGTTGGACAGAATGTTCATGTTGCAGAAACAAGAATAAGGACATTTTATGTAATAGTATATGCTCCAGGGGATATGGCGACCACTGCTATAATTTATTTTGTTCAGAATCGTATTTTACTGTTGGATAGAATGTTCACGTTGCAGAAACAAGAATAAGGACATATTATGTATCAGTATATATCTCTAAGGGCGATGGTGACTACTGCTTTAGTACTTGTTTATTTTGTCCAGAATCGTGTTTTACTGTTGGATAGAATGTTCACGTTGCAGAAACAAGAATAAGGACATATTATGTATCAGTATATATCTCTAAGGGCGATGGTGACTACTGCTTTAGTACTTGTTTATTTTGTCCAGAATCGTGTTTTACAGTTGGATAGAATGTTCACGTTGCAGAAACAAGAATAAGGACATATTATGTATCAGTATATATCTCTAAGGGCGATGGTGACTACTGCTTTAGTACTTGTTTATTTTGTCCAGAATCGTGTTTTACTGTTGGATAGAATGTTCACGTTGCAGAAACAAGAATAAGGACATATTATGTATCAGTATATATCTCTAAGGGCGATGGTGACTACTGCTTTAGTACTTGTTTATTTTGTCCGGAATCGTGTTTTACAGTTGGGCAGAATGTTCACGTTGTAGAAACAAAAATAAGGACATTTTATGTATCAATATATATCTCTAAGGACGATGTGACTATTACTTTAGTACTTGTCTATTTAGTCCAGAATCGTGTTTTACCGTTGGACAGAATGTTCACGTTGCAGAAACAAGAATAAGGACATTTTATGTAATAGTATATGCCTCAGGGGATATGGCGACCACTGCTATAATTTATTTTGTTCAGAATCGTATTTTACTGTTGGATAGAATGTTCACGTTGCAGAAACAAGAATAAGGACATATTATGTATCAGTATATATCTCTAAGGGCAATGGTGACTACTGCTTTAGTACTTGTTTATTTTGTCCAGAATCGTGTTTTACAGTTGGACAGAATGTTCATGTTGCAGAAATAAGAATAAGGACTTTTTTTGTTAACAGTTTATACCTCTAGGGGCCATGCGACCACTGTTTTAATGCTTGTTTATTTTGTCCAGAATCGTGTTTTACCGTTGGACAGAATGTTCATGTTGCAGAAACAAGAATAAGGACATTTTATGTAATATATCACTAAGGGCGATGGTGACTATTGCTTTAGTACTTGTTTATTTTGTCCAGAATCGTGTTTTACAGTTGGATAGAATGTTCACGTTGCAGAAACAAGAATAAGGACATATTATGTATCAGTATATATCTCTAAGGGCGATGGTGACTACTGCTTTAGTACTTGTTTATTTTGTCCAGAATCGTGTTTTACTGTTGGATAGAATGTTCACGTTGCAGAAACAAGAATAAGGACATATTATGTATCAGTATATATCTCTAAGGGCGATGGTGACTACTGCTTTAGTACTTGTTTATTTTGTCCAGAATCGTGTTTTACTGTTGGATAGAATGTTCACGTTGCAGAAACAAGATTAAGGACATATTATGTATCAGTATATATCTCTAAGGGCGATGGTGACTACTGCTTTAGTACTTGTTTATTTTGTCCGGAATCGTGTTTTACAGTTGGGCAGAATGTTCACGTTGTAGAAACAAAAATAAGGACATTTTATGTATCAATATATATCTCTAAGGACGATGTGACTATTACTTTAGTACTTGTTTATTTAGTCCAGAATCGTGTTTTACCGTTGGACAGAATGTTCACGTTGCAGAAACAAGAATAAGGACATTTTATGTAATAGTATATGCCTCCAGGGGATATGGCGACCACTGCTATAATTTATTTTGTTCAGAATCGTATTTTACTGTTGGATAGAATGTTCACGTTGCAGAAACAAGAATAAGGACATATTATGTATCAGTATATATCTCTAAGGGCAATGGTGACTACTGCTTTAGTACTTGTTTATTTTGTCCAGAATTGTGTTTTACAGTTGGACAGAATGTTCACGTTGTAGAAACAAGAATAAGGACATTTTATGTAATAGTATATGCCTCCAGGGGATATGGCGACCACTGCTATAATTTATTTTGTTCAGAATCGTATTTTACTGTTGGATAGAATGTTCACGTTGCAGAAACAAGAATAAGGACATATTATGTATCAGTATATATCTCTAAGGGCAATGGTGACTACTGCTTTAGTACTTGTTTATTTTGTCCAGAATCGTGTTTTACAGTTGGACAGAATGTTCATGTTGCAGAAACAAGAATAAAGGACATTTTATGTAATAGTATATGCCTCAGGGGATATGGCGACCACTGCTATAATTTATTTTGTTCAGAATCGTATTTTACTGTTGGATAGAATGTTCACGTTGCAGAAACAAGAATAAGGACATATTATGTATCAGTATATATCTCTAAGGGCGATGGTGACTACTGCTTTAGTACTTGTTTATTTTGTCCAGAATCGTGTTTTACTGTTGGATAGAATGTGCACGTTGCAGAAACAAGAATAAGGACATATTATGTATCAGTATATATCTCTAAGGGCGATGGTGACTACTGCTTTAGTACTTGTTTATTTTGTCCAGAATCGTGTTTTACAGTTGGATAGAATGTTCACGTTGCAGAAACAAGAATAAGGACATATTATGTATCAGTATATATCTCTAAGGGCGATGGTGACTACTGCTTTAGTACTTGTTTATTTTGTCCAGAATCGTGTTTTACTGTTGGATAGAATGTTCACGTTGCAGAAACAAGAATAAGGACATATTATGTATCAGTATATATCTCTAAGGGCAATGGTGACTACTGCTTTAGTACTTGTTTATTTTGTCCGGAATCGTGTTTTACAGTTGGGCAGAATGTTCACGTTGTAGAAACAAAAATAAGGACATTTTATGTATCAATATATATCTCTAAGGACGATGTGACTATTACTTTAGTACTTGTTTATTTAGTCCAGAATCGTGTTTTACCGTTGGACAGAATGTTCACGTTGCAGAAACAAGAATAAGGACATTTTATGTAATAGTATATGCCTCCAGGGGATATGGCGACCACTGCTATAATTTATTTTGTTCAGAATCGTATTTTACTGTTGGATAGAATGTTCACGTTGCAGAAACAAGAATAAGGACATATTATGTATCAGTATATATCTCTAAGGGCAATGGTGACTACTGCTTTAGTACTTGTTTATTTTGTCCAGAATCGTGTTTTACAGTTGGACAGAATGTTCATGTTGCAGAAACAAGAATAAGGACATTTTATGTAATAGTATATGCCTCCAGGGGATATGGCGACCACTGCTATAATTTATTTTGTTCAGAATCGTATTTTACTGTTGGATAGAATGTTCACGTTGCAGAAACAAGAATAAGGACATATTATGTATCAGTATATATCTCTAAGGGCAATGGTGACTACTGCTTTAGTACTTGTTTATTTTGTCCAGAATCGTGTTTTACAGTTGGACAGAATGTTCATGTTGCAGAAACAAGAATAAGGACATTTTATGTAATAGTATATGCCTCCAGGGGATATGGCGACCACTGCTATAATTTATTTTGTTCAGAATCGTATTTTACTGTTGGATAGAATGTTCACAGAAACAAGAATAAGGACCTATTATGTATCAGTATATATCTCTAAGGGCGATGGTGACTACTGCTTTAGTACTTGTTTATTTTGTCCAGAATCGTGTTTTACTGTTGGATAGAATGTTCACGTTGCAGAAACAAGAATAAGGACATATTATGTATCAGTATATATCTCTAAGGGCGATGGTGACTACTGCTTTAGTACTTGTTTATTTTGTCCAGAATCGTGTTTTACAGTTGGATAGAATGTTCACGTTGCAGAAACAAGAATAAGGACATATTATGTATCAGTATATATCTCTAAGGGCGATGGTGACTACTGCTTTAGTACTTGTTTATTTTGTCCAGAATCGTGTTTTACTGTTGGATAGAATGTTCACGTTGCAGAAACAAGAATAAGGACATATTATGTATCAGTATATATCTCTAAGGGCAATGGTGACTACTGCTTTAGTACTTGTTTATTTTGTCCGGAATCGTGTTTTACAGTTGGGCAGAATGTTCACGTTGTAGAAACAAAAATAAGGACATTTTATGTATCAATATATATCTCTAAGGACGATGTGACTATTACTTTAGTACTTGTTTATTTAGTCCAGAATCGTGTTTTACCGTTGGACAGAATGTTCACGTTGCAGAAACAAGAATAAGGACATTTTATGTAATAGTATATGCCTCCAGGGGATATGGCGACCACTGCTATAATTTATTTTGTTCAGAATCGTATTTTACTGTTGGATAGAATGTTCACGTTGCAGAAACAAGAATAAGGACATATTATGTATCAGTATATATCTCTAAGGGCAATGGTGACTACTGCTTTAGTACTTGTTTATTTTGTCCAGAATCGTATTTTACAGTTGGACAGAATGTTCATGTTGCAGAAACAAGAATAAGGACATTTTATGTAATAGTATATGCCTCCAGGGGATATGGCGATCACTGCTATAATACTTATTTATTTTGTTCAGAATCGTATTTTACTATTGGATAGAATGTTCACGTTGCAGAAACAAGAATAAGGACTTTTATGCAACTTTATACTCGAATAATATAAACTAATATTTATCTAATATTACTTTATTTATAAAGTGCTAACATTAAATTCTTTATATATTAATATTTTCATCCATGCATTGATGCATTTAAAAAAGTTTTTATTATAATTGATCGATTGATTGGCTTTAGATTAAAATTTTGGTTGACTTATAAATGAGCATTGGAACTCAACGCTTCTAATTATGAACGGTTAAAATACCAAACTGATGCGAATATGGGAATTTAAAAGATTTTTCTTGAATTTGATCAATATAAAATTATAGTTGCCAAACACTCTTAAGGGAAAAGAAAACGACGGCAATTGATGAAAATCGGTAGATCTAATGTATATGCAATTGAAAAGAAAAGATTTAAATTTAAAAATGTTTTATTCAGGACATACTACAGCTGAATATAGCGAATCAATCAATAAAAGCGTTAGCCAGTTCCTATTCTTCGCAAGTGGCTATCCGGCTTAGCTTTGATTCGTAGAGTTTGAAGATGTTAACTCCATGCGACTTTTTTTCTTTCGTCAACTTTCCAATTGTGCATGCTCGGTTGGAGACCCAAGAGGCGTTTTCGCAGGGGAATCAGACATCGTGTTCTATGAATAGCTGCCTCCCTAGATGGCTGCCGGTTCCTGACGTCAGACCATTGGGTGAAGCGTTTCGGAAAAATAAATAGATAATACTATGGTGGATTTGCTAACAATATAGTGGAACAGATTTTTAGTGTTTTTGTAAAACTAACGTTAAAATAATTTTTTGCACTGATATAAAAATATCTTGCATCTTAGTGAATTGTGTGCTAAATTGTATTATTAACTAGTATTTATGTTTGTTTACTGTTTAATTTAATTTCTATTTTAGATAAGCTTATTTAACTTTTTTTTTTTTAACTTTATTTGCCATAAATGAAAAAAAATTTCCTTTGTCTAATAATAGATATTTTAGGTTCTATATTTGCATTATTTTTTTTTTTTTTGTTCCCATAATAGTTCCTGCTTTTTTTTATTTAGGAATTTGATTTTATTAAGAGTAAACACACTTTTGTATATAGTTAATAATTATAATTTTATTTCATTTAAAATAAATACTCAATCTCTTGTCATTCACCGTAAAAGCTATTTTATTTTTGTATAATTTAAGACAGGTGGCTCAAATTATTTTTGTTAATTTTATGATTATTTACATAAATTTATAAAGGTAGCAAAATTTTTGTTCATTTAAAATACAAAATGTAAATAGAATATAGTTATTTATCTATATTCAAATAAAAAGGAAAAGGAATTTAAATATAAAAAAAAAATTACAGGATATTTTTTCTGTACAATTTAGCTTCATTTTATTTAGAATTTTTAAATTTCTTTTGTGATAAAACTTAAATCTAATTTTGCATTCAATGGTAATCATTTATAATCACATATTTAGATTTTATAAATCTTTTGAATATTTTTTGATTCTCCTCTTCTAAAAATTTTTTGATGCATTATTTTCTACACTTGTTGAGGAACTTATGTATGAGTATTTCTCATTATAATAAAATACATAAATTAATTTCGAGTTTTAGATATCGCATCTCTCTATAAAAAGGCTTTTGTTTTGTATAAAACTTTATTTAAAAATATATGTGTTTATTTTATTTTTTCTCAACGAAGTTGCCGTATGTTCTATAATTATAGTACCATATATTTATTAGAAATAAAAGATAATGGCAGAAAATTGTGCATTTTTTATTTACTTTTCACTGTATAAATTTATCAAACTGATATGGTGCACATGTAGAGTCTAAATATTTAATATTTACGGTACTCTAAAAGTTCAATTTTGAGTTTACCAGGAAGGAAATAATTTATTTATTCAATATTTTGTCATTCCAGCTAAAACATATGTTGCGTGAGTGGAAGCAGTATTTTATTTATTTATTTATTTGTAAATGTTTCAACTTTTGTTTTCTTCGTGTCTGCTAACCATAATATTAAACCAAAAGTTTTCTCGTTGGAAAACAAAAGAAATTGTGTTTGGAATGTATCAAGCAAATGCTATCCTAAGAAAGTTATTTTGTATAAATTATAGAAATAAAAATAGATGTCTTCTTATAACTTACCAAAAATTTTGACGACTGTGAATAATAAATTCATTTTATATTTTAAGAACTAGCTTTGCATTTTGTAATTGTAGATTTATATGTCAAAGAGTCTTTAAAGTTATATCATAAGCTTTTTTTACTGTGTTATCTTATTAAATGAATGGAATACAATAATACAAAATAATTTAAATTAATACAGTAACGTAAAATAATTTAAATAATTTTGTAACATGAAGTATTTATTTTATGTTTCAAAATTTCTTTTAATGATAAGAAGAATAATGAAGATTCTCAAAAATTGGAGTTTTTTATTGTTTTTTTTTTTTTTTTTTTTCAAAAAAAGAGTTTTTTATTAATCCAGTTGATGCATTTTAATATCTGAATTGAATCACAAAGAAATAAAGATTTAGTAGGAGCTCAAATATTCTCATAAGCAAATTTTAAACTGAGATTAGAAAAATAATTTATTTTCTATGCTATTCCTTTTCTGTTAATTGAATTATTGTCATTAGCTATAAAAGCTATTAGTTTAATTATTTTGAGACCCTATTTTATTCTGATAAAGTGCAGTTTTTCTCCATTAATTTTTTAATTGGTATTTAGTGAACTATATATTATATATTTTATTTGTGAACTTATATTACTATATTTTTATATTTCTTTAAAAATAGACTTTGAATCATAAACACATAAGGTAAAGAAGCAAAGCTTTTGATTTACATGAATTTCATGAATATAGTCGGATTTAAAATATAATTGAAGCTTTTTGTAAATTTCCTCAATCATTATTAGAAGATTTTAGAAAGTTCATTTTTTTTATGAATCGTGCAATTTTTAGGGGATTGTTCAATTTCAATAGTCAAAGATGAACATATATTTTTTCAAGTCCTAGGATTAGAAACAGCTATATAGTATGAATTACATAAATTTTTTAAGTACGAGTAGGTATAGAATTTAAAAATTGAACAGATATAAATATTTCGGGGAATATTTCAAATGAAATTTATTATATGATATAATTTCAAGAGATTCTTTGACGATACCAATTCTATTTTATGTATTTAAACTGAACAACATTTAATATTTTATGAACCACATAAATATGTTTCCTAGTCAATTGATTATTTAATCAAAGGCAATTGGAAAAAAATATTTTCATGAACTTTAAGAGATAAATCTTTCTGAATTTCATTAACAATATTATTAACTGTCATCGAAAAACTGTATTTACTTGCAATTTGATTATCCTTACTGTTTTATTTTTGCCATTATTTTCAAATTATTATCTATTGAGCAGATGTTCAAATTATGGGTTCTTTTACAATAAGTCATTAAAAACCAACCTATTCATTTTTGCAAATAATGATCCAATTGCATGATCTTCTTTGTGTTAAGGATAAATAGTTTAATTAGGCTAATAAATATGTAATTTATGTATTATTTATATGTTATGCATCGTTATGAATTTGATGTGTTTTAAATTTTAGATCATCGTCTCTATCGGTATAGAATGGAAGAACATGACGACTTTTCTCCTGCTCTGATCTATTTCTATAAAGAGGAATTCGCTTATGGTTAACTTCTGCTAGAGGAGAGACATTCTGGTATGTTTATATCCAGTTACCTTTTACTTGCAAAATTTAGGACACATTGCCATACAAGATATTTTTTTTTGAAATTAAAACATTTTTTTTTTCATTAAATTTATAATGTAATATTCTTTTACAGATTAATTTAAATGAACATTTTTCTTTTCTTTTTTTAATTAATTAAGAAATAAAAATGAGTTCGTAGTTGTATTTTTATTCATAGTCATTTTATTAAAACATCTTTGGGCAAAATATATGAGATGGATTAATGTGGTTTAAGGGTTATGGGCATATGGTTTAGCTTCTGTCGTGGAGAAATATGTTTATATCCAGTTGCCTTTTACTTGCAAAATTTAGGACATTTTGTCATACAAAAATATTTTTTGAAATTAAAAGTTTTTTTTTTTTTTATTTAATTTAATTTTTTTTTTTAAATTTATTATTAAATGGTAGTCTATTTTTTTTTTTTTTTTTTTGAAGTGGAGAAAACGTAACATAAAATTTTAAGAATTATTATATTAAATATTCTTTTACAGAATAATTTAAATGAACAATTTTTTCTTTTCTTAATTAATTAAGAAATGTAAATGAATCCGTAGTTGTATTTTGTATTCATAATCATTTTATTAAAACATCTTTGGGCAAAATATATGAGGTAGATTAATATGGTTTATGGGTTAATAGGGGCATATTGTTAACTTCTGCCGAGGAGAAACATTCTGATATGTTTATATCCAGTTGTTTTTTACTTGCAAAATATAAGACGTTTTGTCATACAAGATATTTTTTTGAAATTAAAACATTTTTTTTTTTTTTATTATTAAATGATAATCTGATTTTTTTCTGCATTAGAGCAAACATAACATAAAATTTTAAGATTTGTTATATTAAATATTGTTTTAAAGAGTAATTTAAATGAACATTTTTTTCTTCTTTTCTTAATTACTTTGAAATGAAAATTAGTTCGTATTTGTATTTTTTATTTATAGTAATTTTATTAAAACATCTTTGGGCAAAATAAATGTGGTGGTTTAATATGGTTAATATGGGCATATGGTTAACTTCTGTGGAGAAACATTCTGGTATGTTTATATTCAGTTGCCTTTTACTTACAAAATTTAGGACATTTTGTCATACAAGATATTTTTTGAAATTAAAGCTTTTTTTTTTTTTTTTTATTAAATGGTAATCTGATTTTTTTTTCAATTGGAGAAAAACATTACATAAAGAAGTGTTATATTAAATCAGGGGTGGCCGGCCCCCGCGGGTAGCATGCAGGCCGCCTTGAATATTTTTCCAGTTCGTGAGATTTATCACACAAAAATATATTTATTTTATAATGGCCTAAGTAGTGAAAAACAATGTATTAAAAAAATACACTAAGTGTGTCATCCATATATTTAAAAATTAACTGTTGAAATTATGAGAAAAAATTAACTTTGATTTAAAAATAATATTCTTTTGAATATATGGCAGATATTGCCTGTTTTATTTATGAGTTTGCAGCTAGAGTTCACAGAATAATTAAATTATATTTTGCGAACACATGATGCGCGCACATCGATTTGAAAAGCTAAGTTGAAAGAGTGGAGAAACAAAATCGTCCTAGTGAAATAAATATTTTTTAATGATTTCATTTTTTTTTTATTTAATTTATATTTATATATTTTTTATATTTCATTTTTAGTATTATATATTTCTTTACAATGTGCGTTTAGTGTCAATATTATTATATTATATATGTTTACATGTAAGAATAATCGTAAACACAATAATTACTCATTAGGTTTTCAATATTTCACTTCAAAAAAATGTCTATAGTGGGTATAAATCTAATATGGGGATATATAATATTATAATGCATTGCTAAAATAGCCCGCAAGATGATTTGGGTTGGCCACCACTGTGTTAAATATTCTTTTACAGATAAAGAATATTATATGGTGGCAATTTAAATGAACATTTTTCTTCTTTCTTTTTTTAAGAAAATTAATTAATTAATTTGAGTTCTTAATTAATTTGAAATTATGAGTTCGTAGATGTATTTTTACTCATAGTAATTTTATTAAAACATCTTTGGGCAAAATTCTATTTTTATATCAAGTATAAAAATAAAAGCGTTTTATTTTCACGCATATCTACTCCATAAACTATTATATAAGCCACTTTGTTATTCAGATAAAAGACATCTGTTGGTCTCCCTTTTGTAGATTTATCAAATTGTACTGGCATGATTTATTTGTACCCAAAGATATGAACTATCGAACTTGTAAAAGAGATGTCAATAAAGACATGAAGATTAGTATCTTATCTAAATCGAATGCATAAGCATCTTCTTATATAATCTGTGTTATGTATGTTTTGTTCATCTACAGGCTGTTTTAAATACATATTTTATGTAGAAAAAGGATGCTCACTTTTCTGCTATCTGCGGAATGTGCGACAAAGAAAAAAATACTTGAAAGTTGTATATTTAATTCATTTATATATCAATAAACAGTGTAATGAAAAAGGAATAATATATTTCAAAGAATTTGACTGGAGTTAAGATTCATTTAAGTGTTTTCATATTCGATTGGATTTTTGTGGTAAAAAATAATAATTGCAAAAAGTAATTAGTCGATTTGTATTGGGCAACGGGCGTACCGGTTACGGAGTTCCTTTGTGGTTTTAAGAACCACGATACCTCCACATTTTAATTTAGTTAGAAAATCTGCACAAAATGAAGTTGCTTGAATTATAGATTTGTATTGTAACGTCTCGGCCTATACTAGACCTAAAATGGCTTCAAAAAGAGGGCCACTTTCAGGTGCATGACAACACTTTAATTTTTATTTATGAGCATTATATATATATACAATTAAAACAATTAATAATACTTTTAATAATTTACGGCTAATACAATTTATTATTTATAAAAAAATGAAAATGAAAGATTTAAATTTGATTCACAAATGCAGTTCACTCCAAGGTCAGAGATTATCAGTGTTCTCGAGTCTACGACGCATTTAAAACACCTGGTCTTCGGCAGATCTTAATTATCACACAGCCTGATGCACGAAACCACGCAGGGCTCACTTTGGAAACAGGGGGAAACTCCGACCTGTTCAGTCACTTCAGAGAAGAGAAAATCGACACTCTTTTGTCTACTCGTCGCAGAACTCCCTCCTTTCTTCTCTAAAAGCCTCCTTTAAGAAAATCCGTCAAAAGAGGAGAGGTCAGCGTTCTTCATTCTTTTTGAGTAGACATTTTCTCAGCTCATGGTCTATCACCAAACACGATGCAGTAACTCATCACGTAGTCCATATCGAGTCCGTAATTGTTTTGATCTGTGAAGGTCGCACAGACAATCGCTAATGTCATAAGCTCTCATTATCTATGACACTGATTATCTGCTATCAGATTTGAGTGACAAGTTGTTGTCACTTGTACAAAACACTAATTGCATCTAATATAACTATTCACAATGCTGCTTATCGGCTGGCAAATTTCAGTAATAGGTAGCTATTATGTACTTGTCAAAGAATGTATATTCCTCTCTCTCCTGGGAAAGAAATGTCTCAACTCTTCCCGTGGGAAAAATACTACAGTACATTATTATTATTATACTATCTGTGCCTCATAATGTTTTCTCACAAATATATGTTGATTCATATAGGATTTTGCATTTTAAATGCATTTAGCAATCACCATGGCCACTTTATTAGAGCAATTTTAAAATGAGATAGGGTTTTGGCAAAATACTTATTGTACTCTTGAAGCTAACATTTTCCGACAGCTAATATCTTGATAATCGACAGAATTGATTATCTTATGACAATGTAGGAAAGAAAGAACAAAAAATATGTTCCTATCACCTAGTTTACAATAAATAAGAAGTCGCTAAAAAAATATTTTTCTAATATCAAAACGTCTACTTTTTATTAAATTATTAAATATGACTTTGTAAAATAAAATTGTCGTTTTATGAGACATGCCACGCTCTGTGCTTGAACGATTTAGATGAATATTTATAAATAATAGACGAAAAGCATCATTCGTGCCGAATCACAATTGCATAAGAGATCTTTTGAATTTGCGTGCTTCCCAAATCTAATGTAACCAACTGTGTATAAACGAATTATATTTATTTATTCTTGGCAGTTATTTGTGTGAAACAGCGGTGAGTTGAATATGTATGTCATGGTTAATTAACTTCATCGAAACATGCTGAAGTCAACTAGGCATGCAATTTTAACCGAAATAGAAGAAAAGCCCACATTATATTAATAAATTTCACCACGTATTCTGTAAAGACGGCTGGCTTTGTGTGCTTCTTTCTGCACATTTTGATATATATCACAATCAGTATATTATAATCGGTATCGGTACTTAAGGACGCTATTAATTTTATTTGTATCTGTTACTAAGAATTGACAAATTGTTAATTTACTACCGTGCCCAAAAAGTAAGACCAATTATTTTTTTTTTTTCCAGAACTCTTTATTTATTCTATCAAATTTATTTTATCGCCTTCAAATTAATCCTCCGGACACAATGCACTCATGCCAACTTTTTTTCCCAATTCTCTGCATGCTAAAAAGTCATCGGCAAAGATGGCCTTCAAAGCTCGGGCCGATTCGCGTTGAATCTCTTTAATCGACTCAAAATCAAAAAGTTGTCCCCTGAGTGGTCGTTTGAGTTTAGGGAATAGCCAGAAGTCGCACGGTGTGAATACGGTGATTGTGGAACGATATGGGTTTCGTTTTTGGCGAAAAGGTCACGAAGAACCAATGTAGTGTGAGCTGGCGCATTCAGTGTTTTCGGTACCAATCAAGATTTGACGCGTTTGTTGTCCAAAATGGAATTGACCGATCCTTTTTAAATTACAACATCATCAGCAAGGTCTCTAATTGTAAATCTACGGTTTGTAAGCAATTTTTTGGACGTGAGCTTCGTCGGTTGAGGTTGATGGTCGATCAGAAAGCTTTTTCGTCTTCAACGCGTTCCCTGCCTTCTTTGAATTGTTTATACCACTTCTAAACATTTCTTTCCGATACAGGAATGCTCACCGAATGCCTTCTGCAACATTTTATACGTTTCCGCAAACAAAATTGAATGCAAGTTCTTTGTTCAATTAATTCAGGCATTTCAAAAATCGCCGGAATTAGTTTTAGCGTCTCACAAAGCCAAGCATAACTCAAACACTAATGGATATTTTAACGTCAAATATCACACGGATGTCAAGGACAGTATCAGCATCCTAAAAAAAAAAAAAAAATTCCCCGGGAATTTTAAATTTAAATTGGTCTTACTTTTTGGGCACAGTAGTATCTTGTGAAGGCTGGTGTCTTTCTGTACTTTTGTACATTTTGATAAATAATACAGTCAGTATATTATTGTTTAAGAATGTTATTAATTCCATAGGTATTTATTACTGAACATTGACAGATCGTTAATTTATATATTACTGAAAAATACCGCTGAAAAGAATTCATTTTCCTTTTTCCTGTCAACAGTATTCAAAATAATTTTTTGTAAAAGGAATTTCTGAGCAATCGATAAATATCTAGCAATTCACTTGCTTGCGCTTGCAATTTTATTACACATTATTTGCATTCTGATGTATCAAATTCTTTTCAGAAACAGTAAGAAAATACATAAAAGAAATAAATCAGATGCGTTACGTCTTTATGAATATATTACAATACATTTTCTTAGAAAGCTTATACGTACAATTTTTATTAAACTTTTATATGCATTTAAAAACAAAATGTTTTTCATGTATGTAGGATACAGGTAAGCATTTTTAATATTGATTCTTTGCTGGATCGTAGTTTATATGCAGCTATTTTATAAAATATTTACTCTTAAATTGTTCTCGATTCTTATTGAATTTTATAAAGTAGTTTCTATTTTTATCGTGTAAACTGTTGAAAGCTATTTAATTACTCAAAATATTAATTATAAAAAAAATATTTTAATGCTTTTTCTTATAATATCTTTATATGGTGATAATGAATATTTTCATAGAGTTTAAAGTTATTTTTTGCAATTTCACAAATTAAGAATTTGTTAAATCATATAAATTTCTTAACCTTTCAATAATATATGGTATTTAAATTTCAACTTAAATATAAAAATAAATAAACAAAAAAATTTAAATCTATAAATTTTTCTTCTTTGTGAAATCTTTGTAAATTTTATCAGGAATTATTAAGAAGTTCTGATTAAAGTCGTTATGATTTATTTAATTAAAATCTAGTACATATAGACAGATTTGATTCCATAAATGCAGTGAAATAATTAAATATTATTATCGTAATAAGCTTTTAAATTACTTGATTCGTGCTATTTTAATGCTTGTCAGATTAAATTATTAGAAAACAGCTTTTAAATGCACTCGAACACTAAACTAATACTTATTAATTACTAATACTTACTAAGCTAATACTTTAAATGCACGAAACTAATACTTCTTAGTTCAACGTCGCTTAAATTTGCAAAACAGCCTGCAAATATGCATAGAATCATTTGATAATGTAAAGATAAACTGACTTTAATGATGTATTATTCTTTCATGGTTACTTTTAAGTTTTCATCATACAAAAATACGACAGTTTCTCTCCTTGCTCTTTTTCTAACTCATTAAAAAACTATATGGTTATAATTAAACTTTCCCTATAAACAGCATCCTGCAGTTAAAACGGGTGAACTGATTGTAACCACCTTTGGTATATTTATTATACACAACGTGCGTTCAAGAAATTTCGAAGAAAAAAATTAGTTCAAAGATTATCACTAGATGGATCTTTTCATGGAAAAACATTAAATTTAGCAAAACAAACGACCAACTCGTAATACATAAACAATTTGAACATTTTTTGATCACCTTGTCATCGAATCACATTAAATAAAAGTAAGGAAATAAATAACAATACGCCTGTGCTGATTGAGGAAAAAGAAAAGTGTCAGTTTGCAGAAAGATACCGATTATGACCAAATGTCACAAGAGGAACTGTTGTTAATCGTGTACAATGTAACGGTGTTCATTGTCACCATCTTCTTTCTGAAAATTCCAAGGCGATGGACAGTGTCTACAAGAGCAAAATTGTAACTGATCATTTGTGATGCTTCATACATGAAGCGTAATGGAGTTCTTTTTAAATTATCCAACCTCGCAAAATCTCCACGGTATACCAGATTTTTTAAGTGCTCCATAACCAGAAGTCGTACAGAATTAGATCTGGCGTCCGTTATGGCCATGGATTAATAAAGGAGTGACTAATAACACGTTCACCCATAAATATTGGTGAAAAATTGCCTTAAAAGTGGAGGACATGAGGGGGGCATAATCCTGCATGAAAATAGTTGATGTAAGGCATTGCCTATACTGTACCCGCTGCACAACAAACGTTTGCAGCATGTCATGCTACCGACGGCCCTTAACAGAACATATGAGATGTGCAATTGTTTCCTCAAAGAAAAATGACCCAAGGATAAATGTCGCTGTGAATTCATACCAGACAAACATAAAGAATGCAGGCGTGCAATTCAATGCAATTCAATATTCAATGTGCATCTGCGGATATCTCTTAGCCTAAATGCGGCAATTCTGTATTCTGACTGATTCTAGCCTCGTCGCTCCACAAAATATTCCATGGGCATGACCGAACCATGAGAAAAAGAAGAGCCGCTATAGCTTGTCCCTGTCGAGCATCTGTTTGGTGCGATGGATCTTGTACGGAAGAAATGCGTTATGCTACGAAGCACTTTCCAGATGGTGATATTAAGGAAAGCCTGTCTCTAGACATACTGCCTCCAAAGTCAGATGTCTGTTTGTTCGACAATAGTTGTCCTGGTGACATCAACAATTACATGGCCTCTTCCAGGTTGAATTAATAAGTTCCCTGCCTATTTAAATCTCACATTAGTGGCCCGGACACCTTAGTAGACATGGTCCTCACTGTAGTTAATTTATTGCAGCGAAATTCGCGCACCACGGCAGATCCATCGTTCCCATTTTTAAAAACAACTTTGACAATAGTGTGTGTTTAAATAAAGATACCATCATCATGACAGCTGGAAACATCGAAATTAAACGTGACAACTTGCAAATGTTTTCTACCCAGACCTATTTAGCATAACGCTTCCATTCATGCATATTCTGTGATCCCCCACCCCCTTTTAGAACCAACGGCTTTTCTCGGTTTTACATTTTATTACTTAAACAATCTAAACAATTCAGAATTATATGTATTCCATGTTGGACGTTTATTTTGGTAAATGTAATGCTTTTTTTCATGAAAACGCCATCTAGAGAACATTTTTGAAATGCAATTTTTTTCTTTTTTTCCCGAAATCCCTTGGACGCATCTCGTGTATAGTCTATATAGTTGCACGGTGCTGTTTATATGGTAAGTTTATATATATAAATAGGATGTTTATAATTATCAGAGTGAGAGAGATTTTATTTTAAAAAAATTTAAAAATACTGTCCGGACACGAGCAATAACCTTTTTAAATGCAGATTATCCATAATACATACGGATGTGTGGTAAATCTAATTATTTAATTACTTTGGTAGTTTGGTAGTTTAATTACTTTGGTTATTTGGTAGTTTGGTTAATTCCTTTGGTTTTTAGTTTTGGAAATTTTGTGAATGCAATTATCTAATTTCAATCATGTAATTGTTGCATTGATATTTGAACTCAATATATATAAATATAGATATAACAGAGGCCTACCTTAAATGTGAAATCTTCCGCTAGTATTTAAAGTCTAGTTTTTCATCTGTTATGGTTTAATCCTACTGTTGGATAACAAATTATTAATGTTCATTACAGCTTTCATATTATTTTGTGCTTAATTTAATAGCGACTTATAATATAGTTGTTGTTTTTGAATGTCGGACATTTTAACCGTGGTTATTCGCCAATATGAAGCCACATGTAGGAGATTCATAGCTTTAGTACCTATAACTGTACCACTAGAGAATTATTATGTTGCGCTCAATAGCCACTACAATTTTATACGAATACAATGAATGATAGCATCTGGGCGATTCGCACACTTCTCTGCCTAGATAGAACCTGGTAAACGAATTTTCCAACACACGGATTTATATTGTGCTCGTTCCTGCCAAAGGCATGTGAGCCTTCGGTTCGGTTTTCGCATGCCAGGTTTCGAATCTAATTCAAAACCTAATATGCTATCCATCAGTCGTTCTCGGTTTCTGTCATGTCATGCTCAAAAATGCGCATTCCCACAATCACAGATTTTATAATATTGTTACTGATTAGCTTTTTTATGACATATACATCAATTGAGTTTTTATCATATCAATAATTACGTCTGATGTATAGTTCATTGCAAAATCTTCATATCCAAACCATCTTCAAACCATTTTTCTATATCCTTATTGATTGACAGTTGATGCTAAGAATTTAGGAAGAATGTCGAATATTTTTAGGGTTTTAATAACCATAAGGGGCCTGTTGGCTAAGAAACTGGCTCTCTGGTATTTGGTACCACAGACTTTGGGTTCGAGTCCCAACAGTGCCATAGATATTTGTAGTGGTTCGGAATTCACTTAAAATCGTAGATCCCTGTCTAATATTACTGTAGAACTTTGGGCGTAAGGTTGACATCCCTACCCTGTAAAAAAGAAAGCATCTTCCGTTTCGAAATTTGCCAGAAGGCAGCCGGCCTTGACCTACCATGGGACTGTTGCTCCAATGAAGAAGAAGAATAACAATAAAAAATATTTCTAATTTTTAATAATTAAATTTCAAATTATATAATAGCACTAGAAATAAAAAATAATAATATAATAATAATGAAAACGTTCCCCAATAATTATTCAATTTCCTTCCCTCAAAACTGCTTTGTTCCTCGTATATATATATATATATATATATATATAATATGATTAGCACCCTTAATTTATTTAGGTACTCGCCCCTAAAAATACCTAAAAATATACATACAAAAAAAGTGGCTTATATATGGCTTCAATGAAAAAATTATTTAGATAATTTATTAATAATAATTATAGGTGAAGCACTATGGAAAACTAACGTAAATCTGACTGATTTTATAATAAGGATATTTCACTATTTTATATTGATACTACAAACAAAGAATTACAAAGCCTTTTAAATGAATCCTCTTAACTTGTTAAACCAATAATGCAAATAAATCATTGGCGAAACTAAAACCGGAGAACACGGTAAACGACGCTAATATGTATATTAGCAGAACCATTTCCCGTCGCCATATGAAAACTTCAACTTAATCCATTTCACATTCAGCGTATAACATTGGCTTTGAGCAATCGCGATTTAAAAAAGATATGAAAGTATGTTTTTATTGTGCGATTTTTTTTTTTTGGCGGTACTTAGCATTGCTTATCGCGACCCTAAATCTGCATAGCTAATGATGGTAAAATAAGTGGAACGAACACTGCAAGGTTAATTTAATTGCCGATTGGACTACTTTTGAATTGCAGAAAAAACCCTATAAGTATGTTTATTACGTTGTTTGGAAGGTTGAATAAGGAAATGCGTTTCTTGCATACATATTTGAATTTTAAAAATTGATAATATAAATTTGGGTTTATAGGTGTAAACAAATAAATTTTTAAATTTTTATTTTGAATCTGCTTATTGAGGAAAATTTATGTTCATTTCATTGCCTATTATCTTCTTAAACATTTATCTTAAGAGGTTTTTCAGCAGAGTAATATATAGGCAAAAATGAATACATTGACGAGACAATAAAGAATTCTTATATAAGGTGTTTGTAGTCTATTTAAGTTGTTTTTTTTATTTTATTTTTAGATGGGTTGCTTTAAATCGCTGTTTTTTAAAAGCACATTTAAAAATTTAACTTTTTTTTAAATTTGGTTTCTCTTAAACAAATTGAGATCTTTTACTGGAAAGATAAGATACGCTATTAAACAACGGGATTGAAAAACTTTTATTTTCAAAAGTATAAATTTTAATTGAAAATTATAGAAAACAAGTAATATAATATAAAAAAAAAATTTAAGTCAATTCTTATATTTTTTTCACTGTATTGCAGAAAGTCCTTTATAAATAATTTTCATTCATTTTTTTTAAATTAGAAAAAATTCTCTCTCTCACACACACACTTTCCATCTCCATCTCTCTCACTAATTTATTCACATATTTCATTTTCCATTTTGTTCCTCCTTGATTCAGACTAGAACACAGAATGAAAAAAAGAAATTTTTTCCAGCGATCTACACGCTTCGCTGCTGACGGTATTTATTCCTAAATTTATATCCTGCTAAATATCTTGTATAAGAGAAATTTTTCTCCCATATAAAACTAAAATTAATTAATTAAATTTAATTAATGAATTAATATTTGAAAAACTGTATTAACATCCAAGTGTCATCCACTACAAGTTTAAAAAAATGCATTTGAACTTGAGTGGATGAATAAAAAAAGCATTTTGATTAACGATTTGAAAATTTGAACAAGATTTATATAAGGAGAGTGTGAACTAATAGTAGGAATTGAAAAAAATAATAAATATAGTATGAAAGTATTGCTGAAAATTAATTTATTTGTTCGTATAATAATATGCTTACATGTATTTAGTTAGATAATAAACTAAATATAATTTTGCCACTTAAAAATTGCATTTGAAATATGTTGTCGGAATTTAAGGTAATCATCAACATTTTTAAAATTTAATAAATAGATTTATTCAATGTTTCCTATTATCGAGACAATACAAACACATGTCAGAAATATAGTAATTCCGTTTCAAAATACTTTAATTATTTCAACTTCAAAATATTTATTCAATGTTTCCTATTATCGAGACAATACAAACACATGTCAGAAATATAGTAATCCTGTTTCAAAATATTTTCATTATTGTAACTTCAAAATACTTGTACTTTCATTGCTTATGACAGACTAAGTTTTCTAAATTCTAACTATATTAAATTTCGTTCTTATAGACGCCATATATATATTATTCTTCCCAATTTAAGTAATTCAATTTTTCATAAAACTAATCATTAATTTTTTCGTACAAAAAGCGGGTAAAATATACATTATTTTCAATGTATTTATTACTGAATATAGTTAAAAATTATTTTCGACTATTTTTAAAAGATTTTAAAATTTTGCTTCATACTTCAATTATTTAATTCACGGATGCAGAAACTTCAGGTTATTTGTCTCTTAATATATAAATTTTACTTTAAATTCATACGAAGGGTAATTCTTTTGTAATATATTTGAGGAAATATTGAAATATAAATATCTGAACTTAATGAAAGATAAGCACCATAGAAAAATATTTTTATTCAATTATTTTCTTATTTATTTATTAATATTTTCTAATTTATTATTTTTTTCTATTTACTAAAACAAGATTGTAAAAACTTTTCAGCGTTCAATATGTCGGATATCGATTTATTAGTAACTGTTTGCTTAATGTTATATTATGAATTTTCGAGCTTCTACTACTTTTAAGACGATTCTATCGCTGTTTCTATACCAATCTATTCTTCAAATCCAATTTGATCCATGGCGTTGGGACGAAAAAACTGGCCATTTTTAGACGTCACCAACTAGGTAGAAACGTTTTGACTGCATTTTAAAACCTTTATTTGATTCTTGACAACCTTGTGACAATGGTAATTTTCCACGCTTAGAATTCTCTTTGTCACAATTAGGCTTGGCTCTTCGTAATTTGAATATTATCTGTAATGATGTGCCCATGCTTGATGCAACGGCTTTTAGCTGCCATCTCTGATAATTTAGATTCTTTTAAAATTAAACCCTTGTTATCGTTCTGTAATTATATATTTATATAACTTCAATGCTTTTTCGTGTAGCCTGCTGTCAATTTACAGTGAATTTGTATGATATGTGACTTTCAAAAATTATGTGACCTTCATTTAATCGAATCTGGTATATTATAGATTAGCTTCTATAGCAACCGCTGATAAATAAATCATTAAGATCATTGATTCTTTGTTTTTAATATGTTAAACATATCACAAATCATTTACTATTGACTCAGCTGCCAGTTTCTTTTTAATAGAATACGGTATATATGCATAATATACTGGATTATTTTTTATATTGAACAATATCGTAATAAAGCTGTTTGAGTTATATGATAATTTGAACTTCCGAATGCATATTTGATACGCTTTATGGGTAATTTGGATCAAGATTATATTTCTTTTGAAAAATATTTAGTATTTCTAAATGTCTTGTGATTTAAGTTTGATATCCAATTTAAGAAGTGTAAATGCTATCTCATGCATTTTTAATGTTTTGAGTCTTATATATGTTTAATGTTTGGTGATATATAGGAAGAAATTTATTCATCAAATCAGTTTGATTTTCAAAGTTCAATTTATGAAATTTGTACTTTAAATCAAGGATGCACAGACTTATAAAGGGCCCCTATACTCGCTGTAACTTGCTCGTACGCCACATAAAAAAAATCATCGAAAGGTAATATTTCTTGTTATATAATAAAAATAAGTAATATATTACAAAAAAAAAAAAAAAGTAACTAAAGAATTTAGTTCATAATTTAATAAGTGTTTGATTCGATTTTCTAATAACCAAAGGGGTACTTACGTATTAACGGTACCTTGGCGACAGACTTGGCGGTTTTAAGTGTCGCCAATCTAGCGTCGCGATTCAAAAACCGGTTGGCGCGTGTGCTCTTTATTAGCGCAACTGTCGTCAAGGTACCGTTAATACGTAAGTACCACCAAAGGTAAATGTGATTATCTAAATAGTTTTTTATTTATCTATATATTCATGCTTAGAAATAATCACAAATATGTATTAATCCAAAGCGCTTAATTCTAACATGTGCGTTTTAATATAACAATAAAAGCATCTATTTTATTTAGCGAAATTTTAAAATGGTAACATTTTAGGTAATTAATACTATAGAAATAAAAAAATAAGTAGATAGGTATCCATAAAATAAAAAATATTGAATAAAGTATTTTCTGAAATTAAATGTTCACTTTTAATTAAACTAAAGCTAAATCATATTTCATATTCTAATCTTACATCAAAACCCAAAATTTAAAAAAATGATAATAATAAAAATTATAGTTTGAAGCAAAATGGACGTAGGATAAGATCGCAAGAAAAAAAAAAAAATCGCCGATTGGTGCCGTCAACGCATTAAAAAATAGAGAATATCTCTAAAATGCAAATGTAATATTTATTTGTTTGTAGCTTAATTTTGTAAGTTTTCAACAACTATTTAGACATATTTGATGAACAATTTCTTACTAATTAAGAAAAAGAAATTTGTGTATCATTTTGCAACAAACATTAGGTAATTGTCACGGCTATATTATTTAACTTCAAGCACTTTTTACCTCTGACATTCATACTTCACACGTTATAGCGGCCTGATGGCCAATTAGCTCGCACTCTGACCTTTGGTACTACAGGCTTCAGATCCGAATTCTGGCAGTGGAATGGATGTTTGTTAGTGGATCGGAAGCCACGTTAAACTGCAGGTCCCGGTCTAATTAGCCCAAAGTGTGCAAAAATAGAGGGCGTTGAACGAGAAACAAACCAATCAAAAGTTAATAGAAATGAGTAAACTAGTGTATGTGTGTGTACAATACATATATACATAGTACAATACAAATAGTTATACTTAGTACAATACATATATACATAGTACAATACATATATACAGTACAGTACATATATACAGTACATACATAGTAAAGTACAATACATACATACTTCAAAAGTTAATAGCGGCAAGATAACCAATTACCTCGTGTTCTGGCCTTTGGTACCACAGGCTTCAGGTTCGAATTCTGGCGGTGGCATGGATATTTGTTGGTGGTTAGCCATACCGTTAAGCTGTAGGTCCCGGTCTAATTAGCCTAAAGTGTGCAAAAAATGACCGTAGATCGATAAACCAAACCAATCAAAAGTTAATAGAAATGAGTTAATAATATTTAGTGTTCGGTATATGTATCATTTAATTTAATATTAGAAATTTGCAATAGGTAAAAAAATTTTACAAATGCCTGTTAAAATCTATGATTTTATTAGGCTTTTTATGATTTACTTTTCTATGATTTTTTCTCTGTATTTTAAATTGTCTATATCGATCTAGTTAGAGGAAAAAAATAAAGGATTTGTTGTTATATAAGTATTTGTTTCTTTTAATTTATAATTCTCTTAAATGAAGCATAGAGTTTTAATCTTCATTTCATGCAAGAAAGTTTGTTCTTAAACATTTATTACCATAATTAATAGATTTTTTTCCCTATATTTGAATGTTTTTATAAATATAGCAAATACTGCGTATTAAGGTCTCGAAGCATTAGGTTAAATTTTAATTCGCATAAAGTACTTCCTTGTATTTTTTTTTTGTTTGTGTATTGTACTAATTCTGTTTATTATTACTGTATAAAGATTTTCAAGAGATAAATATCATTTGTGAAAAGAAATTATGTCAGATTTTAAAAACAAATTGCCAAAACTTATTTTTGAAATATTTTCTAATCTGTAAGTATTTCATTTTAAAATATATATTGCTAATGTGCATAGTGTGTATAATTCTAATGTGCAAACATTGATGTTTTAAAAACCATTGTTTCGTTTAAAATGTATAATTTTCTAAAGGCAGCATTAAATTACCTTTTTAAAATTTTTTTTATTGGAAATAAAATAACTTTCATTGATGTGAAATTTTAACACAATAAGTAAAATTAAATATTACTTATTGTGATTTAATAGAAGCAAAATGTTCAATTATTTATGTAAAAAGACTTTCCTTATAATTTTACTATTTTAATATTGTTATAAAAATATGATTATTATGATTATTGTTAACTATGATTATTTTTATAAATTATTATTTCAATAAGTAAATCGCTCCCAAGAGAATTAAATGCCTTCACATTTTAAACAATTTTTATGTACAAGCTTTCGTATAAAATCAATTATTCTAAAACGTTGAATCCCTCTAAATTCAATTAATTTATTTATACGAATTAAATTTTTTAAAATTTATTTTTTACTATTTCAATATTCTTATAAAAGCATGATTATTAATTGCTATGTTTATTATGATTATTTTTATAAATTATTATTTCAATAAGTAAATCGTTTCTAAGAGAAATATCTCAAGATTTTAATTTAAACAATTTTATGTGCATATTATTATTATATAAAATAAATTATTCTAAAACGTTGAATCCCTCTAGATTCAATTAATTTATTTATATCAATTTAATTTTTTTAATTTATTTTTTACTATTTTAATATTCTTATAAAAATATGATTATTAATTACTATGATTATTATGATTACTATTAACTATGATTATTTTTATATACCATTATTTCAATAAGTAAATCGTTTTTAAGAGAAATATCTCAAGATTTTAATTTAAACAATTTTTATGTGCAAATTATAATATAAAATCAATTATTCTAAAACGTTAAGTCCCTCTAATTCAATTAATTTATTTATTTCAATTTAACTTTTTTTAATTTATTTGTAAGTCAGTAAAAAAATGCATTGCAATTGTTGTAGATCAAATAGCACAGTGATAACTCCTTTGATCTTCCTAATTGAATATTATTAGCATCAAAGTGTAGTTACAACTAATTCAGTTATATTCTATTGTTCCGTTGCCTTTGGTATCTAATTTAATTGATAAGATCTTTTCAAAATTGTTTAAATTCATACTGTTTTGGCTCTCATGTGTATTGAACTCTGGATATTCAAACAGTAAGTTTTGTGTTAGTAAATGTTTAGTACGTTAAAATAACTACGTTAAAGCATTTAAATTAATTTCATTATTACAATCAGGCATAAATTATTCCAATTTGTCAATAGTAAAGTTATGTAAAAATTGCTCTGTTGGATGCAAACGCGTTTTTGCAATAGTGAAATTTGTTACTTGAAAATTTAAATTGTTAGAAGTGAATAAAAAAATATACACTACTGTATTCAAAAAGTAAGACCAATTATCAATTTAAAATTCCCGGGGCTTATGGAATTTCAATGCGCCAGCTCACACTGCA
Source organism: Caerostris extrusa (assembly GCA_021605095.1). Taxonomy (NCBI): domain Eukaryota; kingdom Metazoa; phylum Arthropoda; class Arachnida; order Araneae; family Araneidae; genus Caerostris; species Caerostris extrusa. Next base: position 74,273 of record BPLR01020870.1, read on the forward strand.
TTGATTCTTCGTGTCTTTTTCGTCAAAAATGACACCCATATCGTTCCACAACCACCGTATTCACTTCGTGCGACTTCTGGCTATTCCTAAACTCAAATGACCACTCCGGGAACACCGTTTTGAGTCGATTGAAGAGATTCAACGTGAATCACCACGCGCTTCGAAGGCCATCACTACCGATGACTTTTTAGCGTGCATTGAGGTTGGAAAAAAAAAAAAAAAGTTAGCATAAAGTGCGTTGTGTCCGGAGGGGATTACTTTGAAGGCGATGAAATAATTTGGAAGAATAAATAAAGTGTTTTGAAAAAAAAAATAATTGGTCTTACTTTTTAGGCACTGTAGTATTATTTGAAAATTTAATAATATGAATAATGAAGTGAATAAAAAAATACATATTTCAGTTTTTTATATATCACATGAATAAATATAACTATTTCAATAACAAAGTTACAAGTGTATTAAAATTTTAACGTATTTGTGAATGAGACATGAGTATTTATTCCTGTATTGTAAAATATTTTACATACTTTTATATTTATACATTTATTTTTATAAATATATATATATATATATATATATATATTGAAATAACAGTACATAGGATAAAATATTTACGTTAATGTAAAATACTAAAATGTATATATATATATATATATATATAGTATATATTTTAGTATTTTACATTAACGTAATATTTTATCCTATGTATTGTTATTTCAATACATAGTACAGAAAAATAAGTTGTATCATAAAACTCGATTATAACGAATGCTTTTGAATTATATTCTTTTAATAATATTATATGCAGTAGGAGTGAAATCCTATCTTTTCAAAATTTTCATTAACACCAAATTTTATGTAGATAGAATTATTCAGAATTAAAGTAATAATAAAAATCATGCTACTCTAAAAATTTAATAATCTGATATTCTACTTCTTATTTCTTATTTTTCTTAAATTATAAATTTATATCATATAGAAGACAGTAAACCAAAAAAAATATATATTTAGAAAAGTTGATCGATTTCAATTTTAAATACAAAACATTTTAGCTTAGTTTTTAATCTATAAAATGCCAGAAACTAGTAGATGCAGCTTTTACATCAATCGTATCTTCAAGTTGTAATTAGTTACTTTTGTTTCTTGCGTTAAAACATATAAACGATATCAGCACAGGAATGCATAGGCTTGAAAAGTCTAGGTTTGGTTTAGTTTGTCGCTCTGCGGTCATCTTGTGCACACAAGTGCTAAACAGAACGGGGATCTACAGTTTAAAGTGGATTCCGAACCACTAACAAACATCCATGTCACCGCCAGGATTCAAACCTGAAGCCTGTGGTACCAAAGACCAGACCGCTAGCCACTTGGCCACCAGGCCGCTGAAGTCCTAAGGGAACTGTCGCCTTCTACTCACTGTAAGAAGGCGACTGGCCTCCGCCTAAAAAAGACGTTTGAAAAAAAAAAATACAGATGGTACATGTCATTGCATCCATTTATTAAATATTTTAGAATTTGTTCAATTTTTAAAATAGTCAAGCGCAAAAATAGTCGAATAGTTCTTCTGTTTGTTAATGTTTTTAACAGTGAGTGACTAGCGCGAGTAGTTTTAGTATTTATTTTTTGTTATATATAGATGTGTAATGCTACACATAACATAACATATATACTACATAATATATATACACTATGTGGAAGAAAGTGAGGACACGACACTATAACGACATAAACCCATATTTATTAAAATCAATAGGAGGTAGGGCCTCCTTTGGCTGCGATCGCAGCTGCAACCCTTTCTGGCCATGCTTTCCACTAAATTAGCCATAGTGGCAAGAGGAATTTCCTTCCAAATGTTTAACAGGAAGTTCCACAGTTCATGCTTTCGCTTTTGGGGAGTGGGGTGGGCCCTCAACCGACGGACCAATTCGTCCCAGAGATGTTCAATTGGGTTGAAGGCTCTGCGGCGGCCACTCCATGCGTTTAACGTTGTTGTTCACATACCAATCAAGAGACCTCCTTGCAACATGGCATGTTGCGTTGTCGTCTTGATACCAGCAATCATCCATACTGTACGTTGCCCACAGGTAGGAAGGACATGATTGTCGAGAATATCCACAGTATCTATCGGCATTCATCGCACCATCAACCTTCACCAGTGGGCCAGCCCCATACCAGGAGAAACAGGCCCATACCATCAATCCTCCTCCACCAAACTTTACAGTTGGGACGATACACTCGGGCAAAAGGCGTTCTGCTGGTAAACGCCATACCCAAACACGTCCATCGGAACGGAAAAGGGTAAATCGTGACTCGTCACTCCAAAGGACGCGCGTTTCCAGTTATCCAGAGTCAAGTACGATGGTCTTTGGCCCATCGAAGGCGCTTTCTTGTTGGTTTTCGTAATCAAAGGCTTATGGGCCGCCGAACGTCCAGTGTAACCTAACTCATGTGCCTCGATACGAAGAGTCTTGATCGAAACCGCCATACCTGTGGCTTGTCTAAACTCATTAGCGATGTTATCCATGGATGTTTGACGGTTACTTCGAATCTCCCTGCGGAGCAATCCCGCCGGTCCCTGCTGGTGAGAACTGTAGGTCGTCCACTTCGGGGGTTTGTTCTGACAGTGTCCCTCAGTCTTGTAGCGACACACAACACGTGCTACAGTTGATTTTGAGCAATTACGGAGACGGATATCTCCCTAAGTGACACCTTGGCAAGATGCAATCCAACCAACACACTTTTCTCGAACTCAGACAACTCTTCCCGTGGTGGCATCTTGACAAAAAACAACTCTAGTCGACTCCACAGAGTATTTATAGGATATGGCTGACAGTGATACCTATTATTGTGCATGTGTCAGCTGTATGTGCCGACTTTATACTTTTCGAGGGTGTCCGTCACTTTCTTCCAGATAGTGTGGCATGACATAACATTTTTAGGCAGTAAAAGAAGTAAATGTGATTGTTACTGTGTAACTAACTTTTGGCGCTACAGCCCATGTTGGACCATAGCCGTCCGCCTACTGGCAGATTCAAAAAAATTAAAAATTGGCGTGATCATAAAAAATTAATTATAAAATTTCATTTTTTATCATTTTTATTCGCACTTTTGTGACTGGTTACCATAAAAATCGAACCGAATTCTGAATCATTAAATTAATGCAATAGCATCGAACAAATTCTTTATTTGCGTTTTTTAATATTTACTTATTTTTTATTATATATAGATGAGGAATAAATACTACGCATATTTTAGTTTTTATTGTGCAGCCCGTATCCAAGTTACCCTAAATTTATGGGCCTTCATGAGTTACCATTGACTTCATACATTTTTATATATCTGTTTTAAATGGATCACTCTGGTATTGATATTTTCTTTCATGGGGTTCATGATTTTCCGAATGAAAATGCATTTTTTTTTTTTATGATTACGTGTATAAAATTATATTTCATTTTATACAAATAATAAATTTTATTTAATTTTTACCAATTTTAGTTTTTTTATTGTCTCGTAGTCAAGTTATCCTGAATTCATAAGCTACCACTGCCTTCATATATTTTTGTATACCTGATTTAAATGGGATTATGTTCCTAAACTTAAGAAACACCATGGCTGTTATCTGAACAAGCGCAAACGAGTTCAGGTAATGGGGTGAGCCGTACTCATTGAGAAGTTATCTCAATGCGTATCTGACGATTACTTTTGACTTAAAAACTAATTGTTATTCCTTTAATTTTGACGAACTGGCGCAGAGGTAAAGATTCGGATCTTTGACCGCGAGGTTGAGGGTTCAGATCAGAACTCTGTTCCTTTTCTATTCCCTTTTATTAAACGTTGTACTTTAATTTCATTCATGACTTTCCGACTAGTAATTAAGTTAGGTTTTTATTTTTTATTTATCGTTCGCTTTTTTGCCCTTTTTTGTGGAAAATAAACAGATTAGACATAAAAATTATAAAAAATAAAAAAAAAATTATAAAATCGAAAACCAAACAAAAATTATAAAATTGAAAATCAAATAAAAATTATAAAATTAAAAAAGAATCACGGTTCTGTGATCGGTCTTTTTTGTGGGGACATATATAACCTTTTTTACCTTTCAGATGCTCCTATTGGCTCCACCGTTCAGCATGATTTCCCAATCAGTGATTAGTAAACAAAGGGTTGGTTGGTTTGTTTACATTTTTGAAATAGTTTACGGCATCGACAACTGGTCCTAATTGTACCGAATTTAAAACTTAACTTTTAAATTTTTTTATTTTTATCTTACTTTTTTTATAAATAGTATTTTTTTTCTTTTTTGAGTACCATACTTAATTTGAATTTTTAGAAACATTTATACTTTAATTTTTACTAACATTAATTAAGCAGCCATTATAATACAAAACATATTTATTAATTAAGATGAGGAGGTTGTGGGTATTTCCCCCTGTTGGTACTCCGTAATCGGTACGCCAGTTGGCAGTAAATGGATTATGATATTGGTTTATGATGTTTCATCATTTATCAGAATGAAAATGCACTATTTTTTTTTATAATTGTTTTTATCATAATAAATTTAAGTAACAAATTTTTAACTTCTAATACTAATTTTTGATAATAATTTAATACTACTAATATAGGATTTTTCTTCTATAACTAATCATCATCATTGGTACTCCTACTGGTAGATTTCGAGACGAGAGATGTTTTTTTTTCTTTTTTAAGGGGTAGGGTTGTCAACTCTACGCCCAACGCTCAACAGTCATATGAGACCGGGACCTACGGTTTAAAGTGGATTCCGCACCACTACAAACATCCATGGCACCGCAGGGGACTCCAACCCGAAACCTGTGGTAACGAGCGCTAGGCACTCGGCCATTCTATAACTAATACTGGTATAAATAAAATCTAAACAAGAAAAATAATTTTATTTCCTTTGAATACATTTTTTAATATTCCAATAAATATCTGAGTTTTTTGTTTTTTTTTTACATTTGTGATTTATAGCATTCAAAATAAATAATCTACCGATATATTTTGAATTATATTCGAAACCTTTGATTAATAAGAATGATCATTAGAGCTAAAAAACAAGCTTAAAATTAATTAGGTTTTTCAATTAAAATTCCTGTGCTCTTTCTCAAATACTAAATAATATTTCTTTTCTAAATAGCAAATAAGCATAAATATCTGGTAAGAAGCAATTAACGAAATTAATTGGTTCGGCATCTCAAAGCAGTTATTTTGTTACATCAAATGCTCACTGCTTTCTCCACAGATTAATAACATTTTTTTATTATAAATACTTCAGGTTTGGAGGTAATTTTATAATCCTTTATTTTTTATGGTATACAAAGAGGGAGCTGAAAGAAATGCACAAATTAAAAAAAAGTGTAAATTAATTTGCAGCTGTCGTTTTTTTTAATATGGAATAAAAATTATTCAATTAAATAAAAATCTAGGCCTAATGCCTAAAAAAAATCATTTTTTATAGCCATTTAATGTAAGATTTCAATAAATGAAATATTTTTGAAATTGTTGTAAATAACAGGCAAATCATGCATGTGTGGCATATCAATTTCATATGCAAGAAATAAAATATTTTTACAACAATTGTTGGTTGATTCGTATTTTAAATATTGTAAATAATTACTACTGTGATTTTTTATATGAATTGTATTGTTTTCACAAAGAAATATTAATGACAATTTACAAAAAGTCGTTCGTATCATGAATGTTTTTGATCCACTCGTGGTACATACATCAACACGCATTCAATTTCTGCTGATTGAATGCATTGCAGTTATTATTTTAGGAAAGGCGAATTCGATAGAAATTTTAACATAATGTCTATTATCGATTCAGGCTGCAACATCTATGGAAACATCCATGGCACCACCAGGACTCGAATCGAAACCTGTGACATCAATCGCTAGAGTGCTAGAGATAATTCATCACAATGTTTAATAAAATATTATTTCATTTATAAAAGGATGTTATTTCGTATTTTAATTTTCGTAGTAGTCGCCAACACCATAATACAATTCGTGATTCAAAAGGCTACTTATTCGATTTATCTGGCGATTTAAGGCTTAATTGGTGTTTTATGATTTTTATAGTACTACAAGCAAATATGGGTCGATTACACGTGAAGTCTTTCCTGAATGCATTATACTTTTCCTCACTTTTTAGAGAGTATCATGACAAAAACTTAGTTGGCTCACATAATTGAAGCGCGAATATTTCTGGTGAAGGATTCTTAATTAGTCGTATTGTTCTTACAAAATTTATTTCATTTTCTCAAGACTTAAAATCATTAATAGACTTAAATCTTAAAATCACTATTCCTTTTTTTAAACACATTTTTGGGCCTCGTGTAATACTTAGGTATCTCATGAAAGGAAAGACACTGCTTTCCGATATAACTTTTATGGTTAACTGTCCCGGATTTTCGTACAGTATGGGAGAAAACTGGAAAAAGTTTCCTCCAACAGCTATCCTATCCATGAGAGACGCTTTTTACACATATTGTCACAATCGAAATCGAGTTTCCTTGTTTCCCGATTACACTATTATTTTAGTGGCTACAATAATGTTGACAAGTAGATTCAAACATTGGCCTCTCATCCCCGCTAGCTGCTCACGTTGCTACTGGGCAACTTCGGCAATTTGTATTAATCTCAGTTTTTCACATTGATGTCACACAGCACGGAACGAATTAACACTGTTATAGGAAGGACGATTACACTATTATTTGTACAATTCTTATCTTTTTATTATACATATTGTCAGAATCGAAATTAAGTTCTCTAGTTTTTGAGAGCAGTGACTATAATAATGCTAACAGCGGATTCAAACGTCGGCCCCCCATCCAACTCTAGTTGCCTAACGCTTCTACTGGGATACGATTTCGGCAATTTGTATTACATCTTAGTTTTCACATTGGTTTCTAAACAACATGTAACTAATTAATACTGTTATAGGAGGTCAGATTACATTATTATTTGCACAATTCTTCCTTTTTATAATCTTTTTTATTACATATATTGTCACAATCGATATCGAGTTTCCTTGTTTCTGAAAGCAATGACTACAATAATGGGCAATTTGTATTACATCTTATTTTTCTACATTGGCTTCTAAATAACACGGAACAAATTAGCGCTGTTATAGGAGGGCAGATTATTTGCACAGTTCTTTCTTTTTAAATATATTTTTATTACACATATTGCCACAATCGAAATCGAGTTTCCTTTTTTTCTGAAAGCAGTGGCTACAATAATGTTACCAACAGATTCAAACATCAACCTGTCATACATGCTAGCTGTGCACTTTGCCACTGGGCCACGACGTAGATAATTTGCATTATTACATCTTGTTTAGAAACCAATGTGAAAAATAACATGGTATGAATTAACATTATTATAGGAGAGCAGATTACACTATTATTTGCGAAATTCTTCCTTTTATTATACATATTGTTACAATCGACGTCGAGTTTCCTTGTTTCTGAAAGCAATGGCTACAATAATACTGCCAAATCGGATTCAAACGTCGATCCTTCATCCACTCTAACTGCACACGCTGCTACTGGCCACGAGTTTTGCAATTTCTATTATTACATCTTAGTTTTTCACATTGATTTCTAAACAACATGGGACTAATTAATGTTGTTATAGGAAGGCAAATTACACTATTACTTGTACAGTTCTTTCTTTTTAATTACATATGTTGTTATAATCGTAATCGAGTTTCTCTATTTCTGAAAACAATAGCTACAATAATGTTGCCGGCGGATTCAAACATCAGCGCCTCATCCCCAGTATCTGCACACGTTGCTACTGGCCCACGACTTTGGCAATTTCTTTTACATCGTATATTTTCACATTCATTCGTGGAACGAATTACCCCTGTTATAGGAGGGCAGATTATTTGCACAGTTCTTTCTTTGTATTATCTCTTTATTACACATATTGCCACAATCGAAATCAAGTTCCCTTGCGTTTGAAAGCAGTATCTACAATAATACTGACATCCGATTCAAACGTCAGGCCACCTGTACGTTAGTTATACATGTTCCTACTTTGGCAATTTGTATTACATCTTAGTTTTTCATTTGATTTCTAAGCAACACGGAACGAATTAACATTGTTATAAGAGGGCAGATTACACTATTATTTGCACAGATCTTTCTTTTATTACACATATTCTCACAATCGTAATCGAGTTTCCCTGTTTCTGAAAGTAGTGGCGGCAATAATGTTGCCAGCAAACTCAAACGTCAATCCTTCATCATGCCAGCTGCGCACGCTGCTACTGGGCCACGACTTTGGCAATTTCTAATATAACATCTTAATTTTTCACATTGGTTTCTAAACAACACGGAACGCATTAACACTGTTATAGGAGGGCATATTATTTGCACAGATCTTTCTTTTTAATATATTTTTATTACACATATTGCCACAATCGAAATTCGAGTTCCCTTGTTTCTGGAAGCATTGGCTACAATAATGTTGTTGCCAGCGGATTCAAGCGTCGGCTCCTCATCTATGCTATCCGCGCATGTTACTACTGGTTCAAGTCCTTGGGAATTTGTGTTACATCTTAGTTTTTCACATTAATTCGTGCCGTGTTGTTTAGAAACCAATGTTGTTATAGGAGTGTAAACTATTAACTACAATCTTAGTTTTTACATTGTGTACACTATTATTTGTACAGTTTTTTCTTTTTAATTACACATGTCACAATCGAAATCAAGTTCACTTGTTTCTGAAAGCAATAACAATAATGTTGTCAGCAGATTATTGGGCCACGACTTTGGCAACTTATATTACATCTTATTTTTCCCCACTGGTTTCTAAACAACACGGAAAGCATTAACACTATTATAGGAGGGCAGATTACACTATTATTTGCACAGTTTTTTTTTTTTTTTTTTTTTAACACATTTTTATTCCACATATTGTCAGAAACGAAATAGTTTCCTAGTTTCTGAAAAAGCAGTGGCTACAATAATGTTGCCAGCAGATTCAAACGTCAGGCCTTCCATCTTGCTAGTTGCGTACGTTGCTACTGGACCACTCCTTCATCAATTTGTTTTACATCTTAATTTTTCACATTAGTTTCTAAACAACACGGGACGAATTAACACTTATAGATTTGGTTTGGTTTGGTTTGTCGCTCTGCACACTTTAGACTAATTAGACCAGGACCTACAGTTTACTATGGATACCGAACCACTAACCACTAACAAACATCCATGTCTACATGGCTTAAGGTTCCTGAAACATGTGGTACCAAAGGCCAGAGCGTTAGCCAATTAGTCATCAGGCCACACTGTTATAGGAGAGCAGATTATTTGCACAATTCTTTTTTGTTTTTTAATATCTTTTTATTACACATATTACCACAATCGAAATCGAGTTTCCTTCTTTTTAAAAGCAGTGGTTACAATAATGTTGCCAGCGTTGCCTATCTCCATGCTAGCTGCGTACGTTGCTACTGGGCCACGCCTTCGTCAATTTGTATTACATCTTAATTTTTCACATTGGTTTCTAAACAACACGGAACGCATTAACACTGTTATGGGCGGGTAGAGTATTTGCATAGTTCTTTTTATCATGAATAGGAAACAGTATTATAATATGTTTCTTTGCAATTTTTAATGGCTCGGAACTAATGATTTTAAAAATAGGCTAGAAATAATCCGCTACTAGATTTACTAAGAAATAAGTAGTGCTTGTGTAGTCGGGCGAAGGAATACATATAAAAAGTTTCTAAACTTTAAGATAATCTGCAATGTGTTGATGAAAAATAAAATAATCCGGCTAATGACTATGTTAAAAGCAAAGCAGCTTTGTATTTCGTTTTCTTCTTGCAGACTTTGTAAAATGTCTTTGTAAAAAAAAAAAAAATAAGAGATTTAGTATATTAAAAACTGATTCTTGATTTTATAATGTCTGGTCTTCAATTTTAAATTTAAGATATACACAGAAAGTAATTTGTTTTACTGGTAAGATACTTAATCTTTATATTTTAAACATTTTTTTGAGAGATTAATTTCATGAATTTATTAATGAAGTAAGAATAAATTGTTATATATTTTTAATTAGGCAGAATTTCTCTTTCTGTTATTAAGTTTTAAATGAAAATTGTTCTGGAGCAATTTATTCTTTGTGATGCTTTTTTATATGTTTGTTTACTTAGTATTTAATTTACTGAATATTTAGTTTAAAAGTCCACTAATTTTGTAGCTCTTGAATTTGAATATTTTTTTTCACATGCTATTTATTGATTTTTTTTTTTTCAGTTATAGTTTTCTTAGAGTATTTTTTATTGTATTTAATCTTTGTTTTTAATGTATGTAGGTAGATCTAATTATTAAAACAATTTTTCAAAAAAGTTAGACTCAATTTAATTTATTGTTAGGATAATACAATATACAGAAACACATATACAAGAAACACATAGAAAATCTGGTTATAAAAAAAATATAATAAACATAAGTCAAATTTTTCTTTAAATTTTTTATCAGTGTAAATCTTAAAAATAAAAAAATCCAAAAAGTGCATTATTTACTTGAATAAAAGTAATATTTTTTTATTTAAAATTATTCTTTTTTATTAGTTTAGTTATCATCGGTCAACACAGATGTTTTCCTAATATTTACAGAAAAAAATAAATTTTAAAACTAAACTAAATTTCCTAATATTTACCAGTAACTTAGAATTTTGATGTTAAATGTATTTGATTTTTTGGTTACGTATTATAATAATGAGAATTTATTTTACCTTCGTTATACTTTAGTTTAATTAGTTAAAAACAATAATAAACTCTTAAGCAAAAAAACTCTTAAATTTAATTATTAAAGCTTAATTTTTATAAAGAATATATATTTAATATAAGAAGAATATATTTTATAAAGATATTATATTATCATGTATTATTTATTATATAATAATGAGGAATATACTTTATGTGTTTCAAGGAAAATCCAACTTGTTAAAAATCCAAATAATAAACCAACTTGTTAATTCGTTAATTTCCATAAATGTTCTTTAAATATTTGCTAATAATTTATATATTCATCTGTTTTTAAAGATGAATTACAATAGACTTGTTGATATTAGTATTATTACACATAAATTAAATAGATTTGCAATTAAAACAAATTTATTCTATTTCTGTTTTATGTGTCTAATACATAATTTTTTTTTTCTTCAAATGAAAAATTATTTAAATCAAGATGATTTTTTTATAAAATATGTAGTTGCGAGTTACATTGTTTTAGGGAAAATTTTGAAGAAAATCCGACTTGTAACAATTGTGTTTTGTAATATTTGAAAGATATTGTTTGTAAATTTAAGTTGTTCTTTCATATCTATCTGTATTGAAAAGCAAAGTATTTGCATCAATAATTAGAATCGTAGTAAATACGAACAATGGCTTTTGTATGTAAGATAACATTGTATGTGATAAAAACTTAATAATGTTATAATGTGATAATGTTAAAATATTATGTAAGATGAGATTTATGAAATTTAGTAATTTGTTGTACGTAAGATAAGAAACGATGTTTGGAAACTTTTATTTTCTTAAGTGTTAAAACTGATATGTATTTTTGTAATATTTGAAATTTTTCATTATTTATTGTCATATGTTGTTACAGTGATAAATTATTAAATATAGTGAGAGATTATTTTAATCGTAGTCAAAAATTTAGCAATTAATAAAAATGTACACGAACTAATTTTTTTTTATTAGTTACATAATAATACAAATTTACATCATATAATAATATAAACATAATACAAATTTACATTAGTAAAATTTTTTAAAAAAGCTACTTATTGAAAATTTTTAAAAATATTTGTTAATAATGTAAATTTGTATTATTAATCGGCCAAATTAACTTATTATTTTTTTAATAAAAATTAATTTTTCTTATACTTAAATTGATGTATAAATTGTAAATTACAATTAGCATAATATTAAGTATTAAGTATAAAACAAATAATAATTTTACTGATATAAACATTACAAATTTACATAACGTAATAATGTAAATTTGTATTATGTTTATATCAGTAAAATTTTTTTAATTATTTGGCTGTTTATTTAATTGATATTTTTTTTAAAGAAATATTTGCTTTATTATGAAATTTAATTAATTAAAACTTGATATATTAACATTGTTCCAAATTTGAACTACTTGCAACATTCCAAATTGCTTAAATTTTTTTCTAATCATTCTTCTAATTAATTTAAACGAACAATTTTCTAACGAATTTTTTCTAATTATAATTTGCTTTAACTCTATTTAAGATATTAAATCATGGTTTGTTAAATCTAATAATAAAAACGCAAACTTTTTCCATTTTAATTATGTATCCCTTCATTTATGATTGAGGCATCAGGTCGAAAATTAATATTAAATTTTATGTTTTTAAAGTTATAATGCTTACATTTTATTGCTTTTTTTTTTTCTTTCATGGATAAACACTTTTATTAAAACATGTAAAAAAAAAAGTAAGAATCATTTATAAGCTTTTATGGCAAGAAATAATTTCAAATTATTTCTAAAATAAATATTTTCTAAAAGTATTTAAGCTTTTTATGTTTTTCTACTTTTCATTTTTTAATTATTTAACGTTTTCTTTTGACAGCATAAAATAAATTTAAGAGATATATATGATTCATTATTTTTATTTATACTTTTTATCTTTTAAGAAATCTTAGTACCTAAAGGAATGTGATGATTAGCTAGATTCAGTAAAATGTTTCACTTTCAAACGACCTTGGCTGGTATGAAAATTCCTGGAAAAGTCCTCATTATTTTTCCAGTTTTTATATTTATAACTTTCCTGAAAGGTTGGTTTTTATTTGCTATTAATTTTGGGAACAAATTTGATTTTTTTATTTGATGCATATTTCGATAACTTTCTAAATTAAATTTTTAGTACCACCATTTTTAAAAAGGTTTTGCTTTATATAGATAAAGTAATTATTTTTATGTTAAAGTATTTTTGAATGAAATTTTAAATTAAATTCAGAAAAATTTTATGCATTAAATATTATATGTAAGATATATTTTTTTCATTATCGTTCATAAAATCACAGATTGTTGTTAAATGTATTTATGAAATCTAAAAAATAAGTCAGGAAAAGTATAATGAATAAAAATGTAAATGAGTTGAACTCGTGTGGAAATTCTAGTTTGTGCACCTTAAAATCCATACTTTTTAGAAATAAAACGTAATTGATTTCTTTACATATGCAGTGACTGATTTAAAAAAAAAAAAAAATTTTGTGGTTGAATTTATCTCAAAACTTTTCGAACTTTCAAGATTATTTAAAACAATTTTAATAATTTTGTTGGATTCCTTTTTTGTTTAAGAAATACGCTCTTTTCCTTCTTGTTGTTCTTATGGAGCTATTCTAGTAAGGTTGAATTTGCTGCAAATTTGATATCTGTGCAAAATTATTTAAAAGTGAAATAAAAACATTTTTCAATTTTTTTTTTCCAGTTAGGAAAATAGTTTTTTTGTAAGAAAATTGAAGTTTTTGTCATTCTATTTTTAATTTCTTTCTAATATACTAATGCTATTTCTAGTAGTCATTTAGGATAATAGATTTCTTTCTAGAGATTTTTTTAAAAGAAATTATCCCACATTTGTGTGTAATGGGAACATAATATTTGGTAGTCCTCGATGAAGAATATTAGTAAAGTTAAATTAGTTTTAGACATGAGTAATTAAGCTAAATTTGGGACTTAATCAATTACCTTTTTTCCCGAAGCAGTCGCTAATAGCAATTATATAAACTTCCATATTTTTACCACAAGCGACGGTTGCGGTATCAAGTTCTTGGAATACAATAATATTTAAAATAAGAATAATAATGTAATTTGTAATGCAATTTGTGTTTTAATAATAATAATGTAATTTGAAATAATTGAGAGTCAAGTTTTAGTATTATTATTATTATAGGTGGGGTTTTTGTTGTTATTAGTGTTTTTTTTATTATTATTGTTTGTGTTGGTTATTGTTATTATTATTATTATTGTTGTTGGTGGTGGTGCTGGTGGTGGTTGTTGTGGTTATTATATTTATTATTATTTTGTTGGTGGTGGTGGTTATTAGTAGTAATATTGGTGGTTTTTGTTAATATTAGTGGTGGTGGTTGTTGTTGTTCCGGTATTAAACTAAATTATACCGGAACAACCAAAAATATAAATTAACCAAAATTGATCTTCAATTTAATCAATATTTTTTTCGTTTTGTTATTGCATTATAGTAATATATCATGTTTATTTTTACTATTATTTACTTTAGAAATATTTCATACAGAGTTCACTGTTTTTAGTTTAAACTGCTCTTTTAAAAATCATTTTTATCCATCCTTTTTAATTTAATGGTATTTTAAAAACTTGTTATAAAAATATTCTGCAGTAAAATTTTAAATTAGTTGGAAGGACTCATATTGATTGGTTTTCTTGTTCGTAATCTGTTGATTTTAAGAGTTATATACAAAATTTATTTGTATTATAATTTTTTATTATTAAACAATTTCAATTAGAATAAATTATCGTGCTGATTTTAGTGATATTAAAATGAACAATGTTGCTTAACTAATAGTACATGAAAATAAATTTATAAACTATTATGAAAATTGAATAATATTTGGCAATATATATATATATATGGCAATATTTTGCAATATTTATTATACTATTAAGCAATTTATACAAATAAAAAGTAAAGTCTATATCAGAAGATTCCATAACATCATAAAAGTTGTGAATTAAAATGTTTTTTGCAAAAGTTATGACCCTTTTTAATTGCTATTACATATTCCTAAACTCCCCATAAGCAATTATTTGGTGTACAACAGCATACTTTATCATTAGTGGGCTTACATAGATCTTCATTTAAACTAAGAATAACCGTTTTTTTTATACATTTGGCTGCTTTAGAAGGAAAAGAAGGCTCGATATAAAGTATTACTAATTTTACTATAGTTCTTAAGCAAAAATTTAAAATGTACAATAACAAGAAAAATAAGCAAAAATATTGTACATAATTGTAAGGTATGCCATGTTTTTAGAAGTCTCGACACAGTAGGGTTCAGTTCTGAATGGGAAAGGATTTATTCCTCATTTTTCCATAGAGGGAAAAAAACAGTGACAACAACGAACAGTGGGGAGATGAAGAATTTGGGCAGATGTGAACTAAATTTTGACAGAGACAGAGGCCTTGTTGTTGCTCTGAAAGAGATGTATCAGTTGGCGCGTATGTCAGTTGAGCTTAATGTAATGTTATGTCGAGACTTCAATTAATTATTTAATTAATTATTGTGAGGAACGATCAATGTAAATCATAAATCATGATTGCATATGAATCTGTAAAAGAAAGTATATATATATGCATACACTTTCTTAATTATATATATCGGAAAATCTAGAAGTGGTTATTTGTGGGCCACCGCTTGTAAACTCAACAGTAATCGTTACACATAGTAATATTTTATTTCTTTTGAATAACTTTGGATTAGTTTAATCCTTTAGACAGCGAATTGTTAGACAACGAATTGTTTTAATCTTTGAATAAATCGAAAAATTTTAACCACTGAAATTAGAAATGTCTCAATATAAGAGAGAAACTATAGTTTAATATTTAAATTAAATTTTTTTTTTTATTTTATTCATTTCCTTGATTTCTTCATATACGCTTCCAGACATAGAAAAAATGCAACTGCATATATATATATATGAAGATTCGGACATATATATATATACAAATTTGGTGAAATGCTGACACAGATGAAAATTTTTAGCTGAACAAGTTATGCAGATGATATTAAATGCATGTTGGTCAAGTGATTATAATGCGAGACAGAAGGAAGAAAACGGTCGTATGGAACAACTGTGTTGTCGCCTTACGGAATCCGGAATTTCGAGAAGTTCTGCATTCAAGAAGAGCTGTCGATTGAGAAACGCCTGGACGGCGACACCGGGTGGCAGTTAGGCAATCGGACGATTTTAAGAGGGATTAAATTGCTGGCTTGCGAACGACTGGTTGATTTTATCGTCATATTATTCTAGATTTTTGAACTGGATGAATCGATGAACGAAATGAGAAAGATCAGGTCCACCTGTGACCAGGTATGGGCAAACTTTTTCGGTCGCGGGCCAAAAATCGAAAAAAAAAAAAAACAGTTTGGCGGGCCAAGATAAATTTTTCTGAAATTTAAATACAATATACAAGTATTACAATTTAAATAGAAATGAAATTGTGATTTCATTTTTAAAAGTTCCTTATATTGAGGTTAGAAGTGACATGTACCGATTCTAAGGAACGAGGCTAAATGCTCATCTGTTCTTTAAGGTTCATAGTTGAAAACTCTTGTTCACATATATAAGATGAAGCAAGGATAGCACTGATTTTCTGGCCGTCAGATATTAAATTTGGGAAACTTACTTTCTATAATGGCATGGTAAAACTTTGGCATATTTAAAAACAACTGCTTGAAATAATTGTTAGATTGCGACTCAATTAATTCAACCTGCATATCTGACCTCACTGCTTCACAATTTACGTTGAAAGGCATGGTAAAAACATCCAATTCTGTTTGAATGGCACTGAAATCTTGAAATCTGCGTTCGAACTCAAAATACAGTTTTTGCAACCTATCTTCACAATTCTTAAGCCCCTCTTCATTTACTGAAGGTATTGAATTTAACCTCGGGAAATAAGATAAAAATATTAAATATAAAAAATTTTTAATAAAAAAATATTTAATCAAAGTACAAAAAGGAGATGGATATATAATATATAAATATATACTTCATTAATTTGCCTCGGACTCGCAAATTAAAATTCTATCCACGGAAGGATAGAACCTTCCGGCGGTGGCCTGACGGGCCGGAGTTTGCCCATCCCTGGATTAAATTGTAGTTGCAAGGGACCCCGCAACATTCAGCACTGGTCTCCGCTATAAAACACAACAAAGACAATAGTAATTCTAACACTAATGAGGATTCTTACAACTAAAGCATTATATGTTATAAGTGAATTAAAAAATATATTTGGCATGTTAGGAGGTTTAGATAATATTTATGATAAGCTGGAAAACGCAAAACATCCTGCCGACTTGCTTCGATAATTCTTTTGTAACTAAATAATTGGTGTTACTGGGCTATTTTATTTTTTACTTTTAACTTAATTTTCTCTCCCGTTTTATTTTATTTTATTATTATTAATTTTCTGTAATCTTCGGTTTTTTTTTTTATCTCTATATTTTTTACTGGGACATGACCATAGCTCACTTATTCTTAATATCAATGGTCTCCATCAATGTTTTCCATCATCATAGCTAGGAATTTTAGGCACTTATGGGGCCAAGGAACTCCATAAAACCAGGACTGACTGACTGGATTAAATTGTATGCTTATGAACGATTGGTTGGTCTTATCGTCGTATTAAACACAGATTTTGAACCAGATGAATCGATGAACGAAATGAGAAAGACCAGGTCCACCTAGATGTAGAACAGAAAGCTCGCATCCCCGCATATGGAGGGAATCTGTAACCGCCCTATAGTCAACTACTCTCGATGTTCTGTGGTATGTGTAGTGAACATTGTATGCTTCATTATCTGGGAGAACAGTTTCACGATGACTGGCTGAAAGCTGTTTGCACACAAGCTGCCTTTTGCGAAGGCTGCCATAATTAATTTGATTACAAATATTAAGCCGTTGTTTGTTCCGCTCAACAAACTTGAACATTAATTTCCGTATTTTATTATAAGAAAAATAAACACGCAATTGTTAATAAAAAGACATGATTAAAAATGTTCCAAATTATTGTTGAATCTTCTGAAATTAAGCCAATTTTTTTGGTAGTATTTGCCAATATTTTTAATAAAAATTCTATGTTTAAAGAAAAATTATTAAATGTTCACTTATTAGAAGTGAAATCGTAATATCGAGAAGAATACGATTTATTTTTGTACATCATTGAGATTCCACTGGGATTTCTAAATGTCATTTAGACTTGTTCACGTATTATTTAGAGAAAGCCTTTTAATCCAAAAATCTTTATTCGTTAAATTTTCTATGAATAAAGTTTGGAATAATACATATATTATTAAAAAAAAATTAAATTTGACATTGGCCACTATGTAGTGATATACTTTAGAGAATTGAACAGCAAACATTTTAATGAAGATTTAAATGGCTGTAAAAGAACTTGAACGTTTTTTAAAAAAAATTATCTTCATTTTCCCCTTTCTTAGTGATCTGATGACCAATTGGCTAGCGCTCTGGCCTTTGGTATTACAGGCTTCAGCTTTCAATCCTGGCGGTGGTATGAGTGTTTATTAGTGGTTCGGAATCCACGTTAAACTGTA
This sequence comes from Caerostris extrusa, assembly GCA_021605095.1. NCBI lineage: Eukaryota > Metazoa > Arthropoda > Arachnida > Araneae > Araneidae > Caerostris > Caerostris extrusa. The sequence continues at coordinate 92,663 of BPLR01020870.1, forward strand.
GATTCCGGTCTAATTAGCCTAAAGTGTGCATAAAATGACCGTAGAGCGACAAACCGAACCAAATCTAAAATTAAGAAAAATGCAATGTTTACGCCACATTCTATCAACTTTGTGAAATTAGAGCAATAATTCGTATCGAGTTAATATCAATTAAACACGAGTAAAAAAAATTAGTAAAATAAAGACACGAATTTATAAAAAATAAATTTATTTACTTTTGTATTCAATTTATTTCACATCTTTACAGTGAAACCAACCCTAAATTTGAAATCTTATCTTTCATTGTGTACGGTCTTTTTTTTTTTTTTTTTGTTGGCCACGTTAAGACATAATATTTAACGCTACTACCATATGCAAAACTCGTTAGTAAATAAATAAGACGATTAAATCGTAAAAATATGAAAAAAAAATTAATAAAAGGAAAAATTAAGAAGTAAAAATTCAACTACGAAACTTACTCAAATGCTCCTCTACAAGTCTTCAATTATAAAAAAAAAAATCCTTAATTATCTCATCAAATACATTTTCCTTAAGAAATACGATATCCATTATCTATTGTTGTTCTGAATTGTATAAAGTACAATAGGTCAATTATTTATTATAAGCGCAATTAAATTGAATTAATTATATCCTGTCATTTAAATTGAAACAATTACTTCCTTTGAAACAATTATGTCTCATTAGAATTAGAAGCTTTTAATCAGCAAAACTCTCACAGACCTTACCTTGGCTTCATCATGTGCACATTAACATATATTTGTTTAAATTCCAATTTGATTATTAGTTTGTCTCATCATTCATGTAGTGTTCTTAATTTTTTTAATTTTTTATTTCTGTCCTTTTCTTTAAGAAGAAAAAAATTATTGCAGCGTACCCATCAATTTATTGAACAAGAAGTCATAATTGCTTTGGCAATTTATCATTCAGTTGTTACGTAAGGAACAGGATTTATTTTATTTAAAATTAAAACATTCAAAATAATTAGATTATTAAATTGAATGCAAAAGTAAATAAATATTTTTTCCACATCGTTACAGTAAAGCGAGAACCCTAAATTTGAAATTTTATCTCTCGTTGTGCAAGCTTTTATTCCGCTGGACGCATTAAGCCATGAAATTTAATATGACTGCCCCATGCAACAACTCGTTAGTAAATAAATAAACCGATTAAATCCAAAAAATATGAAAAAAAAAATAAATAAAACGAAAAATTAAAATGTAAAAAAATAATCTTCAGATACAAAACATACTCAAATGCTTCTCTACAAGACTTCAATTATAAAAAAAAATCCTTAATTATCTGATCAAATGCTTTTTCCATACGAAATACGATGTTCATGATCTATTGTTCAGAATTTTATAAAGTACAATAGGTGTACAATACAATACAATATACCCATCAATTTATAGAACTGGGAAGTCATAATTGCTTTGGCATTTTATCATTCTTTATATTATCACTTAAGAAACAGGATTTATTGTATTTAAAATTACATTTAATTTTTTATTTATTGTATTAATTATTGCATTTAATTTTTTTACAGTCAAAATAATTAGATTTTTAAATTGAATACAAAAGTAAATAAAAAAATTTTTCGCAACGTTACAGTAAATCTTAATTCTAATCCTAAATTTGAAATCTTATTTCTCATTGTATAAGCTTTTATTTGGTGGAAGACGTTAAGCCGTGAAATTTAACATGACTGTCATATGCAAAAACTCGTTAGTAAATAAATAAGCCGATTAAATCCAAGAAATATGAAAAATAAATAAATAAAAGGAAAAATTAAAAATGTAAAAAATAATCTTCAACTACAAAACAATCTCAAATGCTTCTCTACAAGATTTCATTACTGATTTTTTTATAATTGATTTGATCAAATACATTTTCCTTAAACCATACGATATCTATATCTATTGTTGTTCTGAATTGTATAAAGTACAATAGGTGAATTATTTATTTTAACCACAAATAAATTGAATTAATTATGTTCTATCATTTAAATTGAGACAATTACTTCCTTTGAAACAATTATGTCTCATGAGAATTAGAAGCTTTAAATCAGCAAAGCTCTCACAGACTTTTACCTTGGCTACATCGAGTGTATTTACATTAACATATATTTTTTAATTCCAATTTGATTATCAGTTTGTCTGATTATTCGTGTCAGGATTTTTTTATTTTTGCGCTTCGCTTTAAGAAGAAAAACTTTATTGAATTAGGAAGTCATAATTGCTTTGGAATTTTATCATTTTCCTTATATTATTACGTAAGAAACAGGATTTATTTTACTTGTAACTATTTTTGATTGTTATAATTTTATCTCAAAAGTGTCTTTTTTAATTAACGTTTTAAAATTTCTTTGCTAGAAACAATTGTTAAATGAAGTCCGATTCGTGGTCCAGTGATAATGCACACAAAATAGCATGCAGTTGGAGGAGGGATTAATTCTTCTCTACAAGTTGAGTTGCGTTTTCGTCGCAAATTCATTAGAATCTGGGGGACTTGACGGTGTTTTGACATCATATTTAATAATAGAAGTTGTATTTGTAATTGTTAAGAAACACTTAATTTTTAACATTTTTATATTAAAATGGAAAGCCGTTCTTGTTAAGAAAGGAGTTTGTAACATTTTTGGTTTATTATTGATAATTTTTCAAATTGAAAATTTATTTAAACTCTTAAAAACGCTTCCTGGGGCCTGGCGGGCGAAACTCTGGCACTCCATGCCACATTTTTAAGGTTTGAATCCCGGCGGTATCATAAATGTTTGTAATGGTTTGAAATCCATTTTAAACCGGTCTAATATGACTGCAGAACGTTGAGCGTATGACTGACAACCCTACTCCGTTAAAAGGAAACATCTTTGTCTACATTAAACAGACGGCCTTGGTCCACCATGGGGCTGTTGCGCCAATGAAAAAGATTTGTTTTGTAGCTCTAATGTCATTTTTTGCACAGTTTTTGCTAATTAGACCGAGATCTACAGTTTAACCTGTATTTCGAACCGCTAGCAAACATCCATGCCACCGTCAGGGTTCGAACCCGAAGCCTATGGTACCAAAGGCCTGAGCGCTAGCTAATTGATCATCAGACCTCAAAGAAAAGAAAAGCGCTTTCAAGAATTTACATTTTAATAAAATATCAAAGATGAGATAAATTATTTGTTGTGATTTATGTATATTTGTCTCGAACTAATAGGATAGAACTAGAACTTGTCATCAGAATGGCTTTTTTTTTCCTTTAATTTTTATTTCTTATAAATGTTACACATATCCCTTGGAGATCCGTCCTTGCAATTTAAGAACTATTTATTTACGAAGTTTTAAATCCTTTAAAAAAAAACCCCACTTAATTTAGATTTTTTTGTCATGGGAATGCTTTTACAATCATCTTAATTGTCACTGTAGTTAATTTTTTTTCTCCTTCAAGATACAAAATTTGTCAAAGTGAAAAGGCTGAAATACGTATTTGTGCTAATATTATAAACCCACGACTTGTGTAGGTTGAAAAGCGTTTAATTGCGCATAGTTTTTAAACTGTAGACGTTGGTTTTTAGTTAGTTTTCATGCAATCTTAAAAGAGTGAATGATGAGTCTTTCTAAATTTTATTGAAGATTTCTTTTTTTATTTCAGTTATGGTAATGGTCTTTTATTTATGGTTAGTAGTTGTCTAATCTGAATTGTTTAAATTGGTTAAATTGCTGTAATGAGGGTTAAATTTTCTGACTTCTGACGCGTGTAGTCCATTAGGAAATCGCTCTTCTTCTTTCTTCGCTCTTCTTTTCTTTAGTTTCTGATTTTAGCAATAAAATGCTGTTTTAACCGCTCATTACAGCATTTTTATTCACTGTACTTTTGATGTCAATTAAGCGTCCTTTGTTATTGTGATGTAGTAAAATGAATGTTGCCGTTTTTATCGAATCCATCCATTTTTATTCACTGTACTTTTGATGTCAATTAAGCGTCCTTTGTTATTGTGATGTAGTAAAATGAATGTTGCCGTTTTTATCACTTCGTTTATTGGTTGATATAGCTGACGCAAGGAAGACATTCGATCCTGATTGGTTAACGTGTAATTAAGAGATTTCAAGATGGTAAAAAAAAAAAAAATCTTGTTCTTTCAATGAAATGGTACAAAACACAGAACTATTTTCGGAATGTGTAATTTAGGATACTGTTTCAATCAATAAAAATGGGCTCTTTTCTAATTAACAAATAAAGATGGTATTTTATTTCTTCCTATAATTTTCCATATTCCTGTTCTATTTTTGGTATTACTTTTGAAATTGTTACAAAGTATTTTTGCTTTATTCGATGAATTCTTTTTAAATTATTTTGTGTTCTTTCAGTAATCTTTTGACCTATTTTAATTTTCTTTGCTGTAGGATAGACTTTTCAAATATAAACAGGCCTTCTGCAAATAAATAGTTAAAAGTTTTAAGTAAAGTTATTAATATTTTTATAAACATGCATAAATTTGTCTATTTATACTAATAATATAACAATCTGTGAAAATGAGAAATGTTATCACCTTATATGCTTTTATAAAATTTGTGCTAAGCTAGTCTTTATCAAATTTCATTCCTCCCTCTGATAGAGCGAAGTTTCAATATTGAATTGAAATTTCGTTCTTTAAAATTTTCTTCGTTCATAAATTTCTTCTTAAAAGATATATATTCCTATTATTGAAATATTTAATCATCGTGTGGTGATTAAAAACATTGAATGACAAGGCAAGAGTTGGGTTCTTTCCCTAATTTGCACCATTTTAAATAATAGAATAGCGAGTGCTTTGGTAAAATGTTTCCTCACTGCCAGCTGAATGTAAAAGTATTTTTCTGATTTTTTTTTCGACAAATGTGGGCTATTCTCAAGATCCTAAAAAAAATTATTTCTTCTTTTTTTGGTGGATGGAATTTCCCAGGGATTTATGCTGCGTAAAGCAGATTCTGCTACGTAATGTATAAATAATGGAAGATATCACATACCCATTATTAAAATTTTTATCTAAATCTTAAGTTAAATATCGTCATCACAATCATCAGTGGCGCCACAGCCCCATGGTCAAGGCCATCTGCCTGCTGGCAGATTTCTAGACAGTAGATGTTTTCTTTTATGGCGTAGTGTTGTCAGTCTAACGCTCTACAGTCATGTTATACGAGAACCTACGGTTTAAAGTAGTTTACGAACCACTACAAACATCCATACCACAGCCGCAGTATCGAACCCGAAACCTGTGTCACCGAGCACATGAGCCCTAGTCACTCTTCCATCAGGCTCCTAAATTAACTATATGAGAAAATATATTGCAAATAAAATTTATTTTTCGATATTAAACACCCTAAAATCAGTTATAAAGAATTCTTTTATAAGTAATTCTTACTTTTAGTAAATATATAATGTAATAGTATAGTAAATCCTGTTTATAATAAATTATAAAAATCTTTTTTATTTACTTATAATATGAACTCTTAACACAGTTAAGTATCTAATTAACATATTTATTTGTAAGTCGTGAAAATAGTTTTTATAACAAACCATAAACTTAACACTTTTACTGTAACTTAATATTACTAACAAAAACATAATTACTATTAACATAATTAGCTATGTTTATAAGATATTTTTGTAACGACATTCTTCAAATAAAATTTATCTAATTATCATATTTATTTGTAAGTCGCAAAAGAATTTTTATAACATACCATAAACTTAAACAGTTTTACTGTAATTTAATATTACTAATAAAAACATTATTACTATTAACATAATTAGCTAAATGTTTACAAGATATGTTTGTTACAACAATCTTCAAATAAAACCCTTTGACAATCAGACCATCTCAGATGAATTGATCTTTTCTTCTAGCCTCAAAGAGAAATGTGCCTTGGGCCTACATATGCTAGATTTTGACCTGCTTTTCGAGTATGCTCACTGTCTGGATTCTCCAGACACGCTAACCTTCATTACAATATGGCGAATTGCGTCTAGTTGAATACATTATTATTTACAAAATGGGGAAGCAGGTACAATAAAGAGTAAATGTCACTCCGCTGTTTGTTTATCGAGGAAGAGACGAGGGAATAGTGTTATAATGGAAAACAAAAGTTTAACTTGAATAAGTAAAATCACAAAATTTAATTTAGGAGCTCTGAAATATTATTCAAATGTCTTTTGTCATACTTTTGTCACATTAAAATAATGTTATGTCAAATAAAGACATCTGAAATAACAGTTTTATAGAATATGTGACGTTACAGTTTTAAGAATTGAACCGTTTACGATTTATACCGTACATAAATGCCGTATATACTATCCCGTTTTACATCGTACCGTTATAGCGTTTTGTTAAGAATTAAAAATTTGGATTCAGTGTACATTGTTCAGAATTTTCAGTGATTAATTTTACTTAGATTTGTAAAAATAATGTTTTGTATTTTTAAGTTGTTTTGTTAAGTTAATTTAATATTCTTTTTAAATATAAGCAGTGATTTAATCAAATTGAAATAATTTATATGGGGCAGTACAAAAACAATTTTTTTTAATGTTATGTACTTGAATACTATATCAACGACCACAAAATACACAGTATTGTAGAAGAGATATTATTAATAAGGCAGTTCCACAAGGGAAATCTACGAGAGAGAAAAAGGCAGTAACGTCTACCAGGGGACTTTCAGATGCATTTTCTTGTTTTATTGTGGAAGATAGTCCGAAAAAAAAAAACTCAATCTAGATTAATTTTTTGGGCGATTCTCTTTTAAACTTTCTATGATTCTGAATAAATTTTTGATTAACATCTGGTATAAAACATTTCAGTTTTTTTAACAATCTTATTCAAAGAATCTTAAAGAGTCTTTTTTGCGAATTGAAAATTTGATAAATTTTGTTGCGTGGTCTCTTTGTATCATAAATAGTACAAAATATTACTGCTTTTATGATATAATAATATTATAAAAGGATGTGATATACCAATTTCAACAAAAAGACAATTTTGATAAGTTGTCGCCAAAGTTTTGAAGATATTAGCTTTCTATTTACATATTTTCACTTCATTTTAGCAATATCACTACTAATGTGATAATATAGAAGTTTTTATGTAAATATGCTTTGAATATTTTTTAAATATTTCCTATCTACGCATAATTGCAATTCACGACATCATAAAAAATCTACAAATGTTTCCTAACTATGTTATTAAAGAAGATTATCATTTACTGAAGATTTACAGAAGATTATCATTTTACACAATGAAAAGATTTAATTTGTGCTTTGTATGAGACTTACTTCTTAAACCACTTCTTCCTCATATTTATTGTCTTTCCTTTTACTACCTCCTATTCAGTCATTTCTTAAAAACAGAAAAATTCTGTCACACATCTCTTGTTATTTCTTATTATTAATTATCAGAGACGACTTATTCAAATTTCTTTAGCAATATATAAATAACAGGGGTTTTTTAAATCTAATTATCAAAGCATTATGAATATTATAATTTGCAGTTGTAATTATTGTTACCATTTCAATAAAATGCAATGGATAAATATTTTAATTATCTCGATTGTCACAGAAATAATTTACTTGTTTTTAAGAATTATTTTTTTATCTGATGTATAATCAAAAGAATTTCCTTTATGACATTAAAAAATATTTATTTTGAATTGTAATTCGATAGTAATTTAATAAGAAACAACTCAGGTGCATAAATAAATTATGAGAGGAATGTAGATTCTTTATATTTCTTTATTTAAAATTGGAAATTCTTACCTAATTATAAATATTTTTGAAGTATTATTTTATTAATAAAAATTATTACTTAATTTATTATTTCGTGTTATTATTTAATTTTTAAGTCGCCCACAACTAACTATTTGGTAACTCTTATAAATCTAATAATTATAATCAAACTATTATATGTAATGCATATGTTAGTCAAATGAATTAAATTATGTTGGTTGCTCAAAATTTATTTAATATGTTTAAATGGAAATAAAATGAATAAATTAATACTTTTTACTTCACTCTTATAAAGCACTTTTAATTAGGTTTTGCTAATTAAAAATAATCATTCTAACAAAAATAACCGTTAAAAACTTTTTTTGTAGAATCAGATATGCGAACAAAATGCTTTCGATTAATTGAAAACTTCAAAGATAAATTATTTTAAAACTGAGAAAAAAATTTTCCATCGTGTTTTATTCATCTCATTTCAATAAGCATAAAACTTGAAGCCATATGTGACCACTGAGTAATAAAAAATGAATTACAGAAAGATTTTATATACTTAGAACTGTTATTTCCATGGGTTTTATGCATATATTATATACAAAAATAGCAGGTTCGTTTTAAAGTTTTTGTCTGACGAATTTAAATTAGCGAATTTTCAAGTTTCATTTTTAAGATAGTGTCTAAAGTTACAGTATTTTCAAAGAAGTATTAAGATAGAATAAAATATTATTTGTGTTTAACATAAAGCATTTTTTATTTTCAAGATTAATAGTAGATAAAATAATTTTAATTTTAATTGTGGAAATTTAAATTTTAATTGTGGAAATTCTTATTGGTCTTAATTTTATACTTTCTTTTTTTTTCAAATATCAGTACATATATTACTGAAAATGTTTTAGTTTGGACATAATATAATTATTCAAATAACTAGGCCTTATAATATCAAATTACCAGAAACACTTTGTTATTATCTTTCAAGCCACTAAAATTTTATAAAAGAAGAAATGACATCATCCTATCAAATTCACAGAACAGTGTTACAGGTCAGATTCGATTTCACTGGCAACCTACATTGCAGTCACGGCTTTCAAAAATAAAGAGATTTGATTGCGAGTGTGACAATCTTGCATCAACATTCAAGCCAAATTTTTCAGATTTCCACACGCAAATATGGGGTCGATTAACCGTAATATTTCTCTCGGAATGCAGTGACTCTTATTATAGACAGCCGGTGGATAATTGATGGTATACATTTTCAATGGTGGCCAAAGTGGTACATATTGACCCTGGGTGTCGATCAGGGGGTCAAAGTGGTCCATATTTACCATGGGTGTTATTTAAGATTTGTTTGATGATCAAAAATGGATATTCTGAAGGTTAAGTGATAAACAGTAAAATAGTAAAATTAATTTAATTTTTCCAACACAGTTAAAATATAACCAAATTTTACAGTTAAAGATAATCATTGAACGACCTTAGGTGGTAATTTTTAAATAAGGACAAATTTTGAATCAACATAAATTTTTGATTTCAATATTTTATGTTTTTTTGTCTTCCAATTTTGATACAGTCCTGTGTAATTTTACAAAGCTAAATGTATTAGTTTATTTATATTTCTGTCCAATTAATTGCTAAATATATGTTCATGCATTTAAATTTCAGTATGGATTCCAATTTGCATATAATGGCAGTTCTTTTCACAGATGAATCTTTATATCCGAATTATAACAATTGTCTTATATTAAGTTTATGAAAGTCTCATTTTTATTCGTTTAATTATGATTATACTATATTATATATATTTTATATCAAAAATGCAATCTGATGCTGTCAAAACCAAAAACGTATTTCTTTGATTTTAAGGTTTGGTTTGTCGCTCTACGGTCTTTTTGTGCACACTTTGGGCTAATTAGAGTGGGACCTAACGTGGATTCCAAACCGCTAATAAACATCTGTCATCGCCAGGATACGAACCTGAAGCCTGTGGTATCAAAGACCAGAGCGCTAGCCAATTGGCAATCAGGCTGCCTTTGACTTTAAAGCTAATATAATAATAAATACGTAAATAGGCATCATCAAAACAATCTTTTATTTGTTCTTTTAAAAATAGTATTAATTGTAAAAAAAAGGGTGCAATTAAAAGCCAAGAAACATTTCAAGGTGGTCAGTGGTAAAAAAAAAGTTTAAAGTCCCTTGTATTAATGCAACACGAGATCCACGACGAACATAAAAAAACAAACATTATATTAAATTATATCTAAATACTAAACAATGAACTTAAGTTCCTCTATGAAGCATATCTTAAAACCATTAATATTATCCAATGCTTTAATATAATTTGTACTTCATTGTTAATCTCCATCCTTAGTAGAAAGTGTAACTTTCGATTGTGAAAATGTAATGCTTTGTATAAAACAATTTATAAAGAAAAATTCTTTGAAAGGAAAACTTGAAAGAAAAAAAAAAGATTCAATTAAAAAAATATGGTCTCTTTATAAAGTTAACTAATACTTTCATTCTTTACTAGCTTAATTAAAAAGTGTTAAAATGTTGTCATGTAGTTGTTTTAATCAGTTCCTTTCTTTCACAGCTTCTTTTTTTTTCATGTTATTCAACTAAATTGCTTTATTTATCGAAGAAAATGTCGAAACTTTCACAGTTTAATTTTTTTTCTTCCTTTCTTCTTCAATAGAAAAGTACATAGTAGATTATTATAAATGGAAAAAGAAGTAATTTTAATCATAATTGGTGAAGTCTGGGCAATTTGAATGGAATTTTCTTTATCATCAGCCAACAAGTAGAAGATTTTTAATTGGAAATCATTGAAACTACGTATAATGAAACTTGGTTGTTTTTTTTTCTGTTACATATAACTAGTTGTTACATTATTTTTATTGTTTCGATTTTTCAGTGTTGAATATTTTTAATGAACTTTTTATGAAACTAGTTGTTTGCAATAGTTAATGAATTCTTCTTGTTACGTAAGATTTCTTTTTATCCAAAAAGTGCTTCAATACTTCGGGTAAAAAAGGATACTTAACATTAAAAACTGCTGATTTAGGTCACATGCTTTTCATAAATTTATAATGCTTTTGAACACAAAGCTCATTGAAATCAATGCATGTTAATATACAGGGTGATTATAAAGTCCCCTTTCAAAATGCTGTAAAAAAAGAACCACTCGTCACAATGAGTTCAAATTTGAACTGAAGATACTTGAAGAAAGGGGAAACGGTATGGCATAAAAAAAGTTCCTTCGATTTTTTCATCCAATTTGGTATGGCCTTGCCATGGTGGATGGGTTTTCCGCTAACAGTGTCACAACTGTTGATTGACTTGGAAGTCATTTTTTCTGTCAAAAAACCGAAACAATCAAGCCCATTGAACACTATAGTTGGTTTAATGTGCCAAGTAGGCCAAATTCCTCGTAATTTCGATTAAAAATATCACCGGCAGCCGAATTCACTTGATTCTTTATGCCGCTTACAGCGCCATCTATTAATACACATCGGAATATTTTTTTGATGCCTTACCGTTTGAACAACTTACAGAGTTTGAACGGGGAGAATCATCGGCCCTCTTCAAGTATCTTCAGTTCAAATTTTAACTCATTGTAACGAGTTGTTCTTTTTTACAGCATTTTGAAAGTGGTACGGGACTTTAATTATAATCACCCTGTATATATACCTGATATTTACCCTGTATATATACCTCAAATATACCCCAAGTAAAGTAAAAGAAAACCTGAAAAAGTTAAAACTGTTTTATTTGTTGACATATAATGTGAAACATAGAAATTGAATTTTTTTTCTTTTTCTTATTGTAGATCATTTTCAAATTAAAAAACAATCATAAAAAAAGTCTTGTAAACATGAGAGCTTTAAAACTGACCATTCATGGTGTTAAATCAATTTTTATATATATATATATATATATATATTCATTAAATTCGTTACTATTAAATATATAATCTATTAATTAGGCCTGATGGCCGAGTGGCTAGCGCTCTGGCACTCGGTACCACAGGTATCAGGTTCGAATCCCGGCTGTGCCATTGATGTTTGTAGTGGTTCGAAATCCACTTTAAACCGTAGGTCCCGGTCCTAATAGGATCGTAGAGCGTTGGGGGTAGTGCTACTCCGTAGCATATCTTCAAGGCTACACGTGCTCCGTGGACTAAATGAGTAACAGCAGCACAGTCCTTTCTTATGGCATAACGATTAACTGTCTGTATTGCCAGCTGCATTAGAACAACAACAATATAATCTATTAATTAAAATTATTAAATTCATCATATAATTCAATATATAGAAATTAACTTCATAAAATATATATATATATATATATAATGAATTAATTTATTCAATGGAGTTATAAGGTCTTATATTTATAGTAATTTTCATGATTGTTTGTAATTTGAAAATTATCTACAACTAGAAAAACAATTTTACGTTTCATATTGTACATTAAAAAATAAAACAATTTTAACTTTTCCAAGTTTTTTTAAAAATTTATTTCATTTATTTGGCGCATTTGAGGTTAAAATCATTTTAAAGTAAAATTGTGTTGCGTAATATTTACCCTTATCTCCTTGTCGAAAGATGCTATCTTGGGGATTCAAGCATTTCCCCTGGAGCACTGGAAATATTAAGCCGCAAAATTTTCATACATAGTTTGTTTTATATGGCTTCAACATGAAGATGGGTGAATTAATTTAAAGTGCCATTAAAACTGAAACGCAATTCAAGCACGTGCAACAGCTTTTAACATTATGCATTTCAAAATCGTTGATGTTTATCTTGAAAATTCTCTTTCGCCGATCATGCTGATAGTGCTCTTCGTTATAATATGTATCGTTATACTTATTTAAATTTTCTTTGTTAAAGTATATTCCATAGTGTGAAATAATTTGCGTGTAAAAGAATACACTAACAGTGTCATAAAATTTTCAGTTAAAAAAACATTGTCATTAAAAAACACATTATATATCCCTTTTGTTTTAAAAAAAATCGAAATTTATTTTTTACAAAATTCTAATAATTTGAATTAAATCTTCTTTAATTTTGAATTGTTTTTATATTATTATGTTTATCTTGAAAATAACAATGGACATTTAAATGTAGACATAAGTATACATTCTATAATGTATTTTTGTATTCTAATGATTTTCTTTTCTTTTCTCCACACCGCTTAAGGCTATGTAGTTCCTAGTAGTTAGAAAGATAAAGGTGGAGCATCGGTGGGTCTAATATATACCACGAACAGCCTACCTTCGGATGATGGGGGTGGATAGTGCCTTCCGGACTATTAAGGGTAACTACCCCGAATTAGCGGGTCGTACGGGATAAAACCCGGAAAATTCCCATCATAGAACCTGAGTATTGGTGCGACACGATTTTATACATATTTTTATATTCTCCATCGAGTCTCCTCTTCTTTCCTGAAAAACAGTAGATTCAATAATGCTGCCATCGGATTGAGGGTCAGATCTCCTGCACACTGGCTGTGCACATAGCCACTGGACCACTGTTTTCTAATTCTACAAAGGGCTGCTACATTTAACCCACACTGTGGCACCACAGTTTAGACCAGCAGCTATAGCATATTTGGTTTTATAAATCCGGATACTCTAATTTAGAAACTCTGGTTTTATAAATTCGGATCTCTAGGAAATTCTTCACTTTCTGCATTTTGTCTATTTTGTAATGTATAAATTACCTATTGCACGAGGATAATTAATTACTTAATATAAATATGTTAAATATTTATTCAGCATAATTAGAATAATATCTTAACATAATAATTGAGTATTAAATTAATTAAACATATCTAATTCTAAATATATATTATGTTTTTTATCTATTTCTGTTAATTATTTTAATATTTACATTTGAGAAAGCCTAAGTAGAATTGCGTAAGTGTTAATCTGAAGCAAATTTAGCAATAGAAAATAGCATTATTGTGGCTTCATAGCTTTTAAGTACAAGATCATCGGGAAAAAATCAACATTACCAAAAATTCGCGATGATCATGACGTTAAGCAATCTACCTGCTACGTACTTTGAATCATGTCTGGTGTTACAGTTACAATCGATGATAAGGTTCTATCAGACTTGATGAGGCTATGTAATCATACTAATACGTATATACATAAAGTCCTTAAAATAAAAAGTCTAACAGACACATTCAGTATTCAGGCTCATGCGATAACCAGGACATTGGCTCGTCTTTCGCCTTAAAAGTGGTAATTCGCGATGATCATGACGTTAAGCAATTTACCTGCTACGTACTTTGAATCATGTCTGGTGTTACAGTTACAATCGATGATAAGGTTCTATCAGACTTGATGAGGCTATGTAATCATACTAATACGTATATACATAAAGTCCTTAAAATAAAAGTCTAACAGACACATTCAGTATTTGCGATAACCAGGACATTGGCTCGTCTTTCGCCTTAAAAGTGGTAATTCGCGATGATCATGACGTTAAGCAATCTACCTGCTACGTACTTTGAATCATGTCTGGTGTTACAGTTACAATCGATGATAAGGTTCTATCTGACTTGATGAGGCTATGTAATCATACTAATACGTATATACATAAAGTCCTTAAAATAAAAGTCTAACAGACACATTCAGTATTTGCGATAACCAGGACATTGACTCGTCTTGCACCTTAAAAATATACATTTAAAACTTCTTCAAATAAAAACCCACTTACAGATGAAAAAAAGAAAAAACAGAGTCGTACCTGACATATGGATTTGCATTTTTCGAAATCTTAAAAAAAAAACATTTTTAACAAATTTTGTTTATTAAAAAGAAAACGATATTTTTTTTGTACAATTGATGCAATTGTGTTCATATTCCGTGTTCAGTAATATTTTCTATCTCATTCTTAATTAAAATTGCAATTTGAGTGCAAAGTAGATTAAATAAACGAATGCAATATTGGTGCAAAAAGATGTTTAGAATAAAATGAAATGAAGGCCATATGATTTTATGGTTAAAAATTGTTAATATATGTATGGCTTTCAAATGCTGGGACACAATGATCCGAGTTCAATCACCAATGAAATATCAGATATATATAGCTGATTCACCACTGTGCAGGATCAACCATAGTGAATCATGTCTATTACACTGCAACCACATTTTGCCACCATTTTAAACGAGACCTCACCAAGAATGGGCGGCCTAATGGCCAACTGACTAACGCTCTGGTCTGTGGTACTACAGGCTTTTGGTTCGAATACTAGCAGTGCCATGGATGTTCGTTAGAGGTTCTGAATCCACAAATTTTGTTTTTAAACTGTAGGTCCCGGTCTAATTAGCCTAAAGCGCGCCAAAAATGATCGTAGAATGACAAATGAAACCAAATGATCAATAATGGCATTTGGGGGTTCGTAACCTCCTCACTTCTTACTCGAGTCAAACATGCGTTATCCACCAGATCACTCCGACCAAGTCTTTTTCAAAACTTTTCATGTATTAAACCAATATCCCTTATGTAAAAATAAGATTCCTAATTTGTATTTTAAAATTAGATAGTGGAAATGCATTAAGTAGCCTTTTGTTTGTTTGTTTGTTTGTTTGTTTGTTTGTGACTAATCCTCAATGTCCTGGACAGACATCCCATGAGTGATCTACTCATGGATGGAGGGAAAGGGGCAGCTTCTGTTGTGATGGAGCACACGTAGGTAAAAGTCCGACTTTTGCTCCGTGATACTCTTTACAATCATATGAGACCGGGACCTACGGCTTAAAGTGGATTCCGAACCACTACAAACATCCATGGCACCGCCGGGACTCGAACCCGAAGCCTGTGGTACCGAGCGCCAGAGCGCTAGTCAGTCATTTAAGTGCTTTAATGAATGCCTTTTAAGTAGTGGAAATGCATGAAGTTGGAAGCACTTCTAGATAAATGTATTCATAACAAATAATTTTTTGTAAAAAAAAAAGGCCAACATCTTCTATATCAAATATTCATTAAAAAAAGGTTCAGAAATTTATTTCTTATATTGAGAACAAATATAAAATCATGTAAATACGTTTTCCAGTTTTTAAATTGTTATTCTGTAATTTGTAAAGAAGAATTTCTATTAAGGATATGCAGTTTAATTTAATTAGATTAACATTTTAATAATTTAAATAGTTTCAAAATTAAAATGATAAATTCTTTCTGTTATTGTTATATAATGAATGTTTATAGTGGTTCGGAATCCACTTTAAACCGTAGTCCCGGTGTAATACGATCGTTGGGCAAAAATGAAACCAAACAACTCTACCAACAACTCTACCCCGTAAAAAGAAAACATCTGTCTTGAATTCTTCCAGTAGGTAGAACGGCTGTGGGGCTATTGCGTCACTGATCATGATGATGAATGTTATATAAAAACGAATTTTTGAATTAGTTCAATTTTTCTTTTTCTGGAAATAATATGGTTATAGTAACTTATCTACAAAAATGTCACTCAAGCAATCGAAAAATGTAATTTACTATTTTTATATTGTTTTTGTACAGTAGCAATTAGCAGTATTTTCGTACAATAGCAATTAGCAGTATTTTCGTACAGTAGCAATTAATATAAAAAAAAAATTTTTTAAATCAATTCCTACTTTTTTTTTCACTTATATTGTAGAAAGTCCTTTATAAATAATTTTCATTCATTTTTTTTAAGTTTATCTGGCGCCATTTATTGGTAGATATATGCAACTTAAATCTGAAAAAAACTAAAATTAATTAATTAAATTTAAATACTGAATTAATATTTGAAAAAACTGTATATACTTTTTATATTGTTTTTGTACAGTAGCAATTACACAGAAAAATATTGAAAAAGTATATAATTTTAGCCTTTTTTATTTTTAATTTTTATAAAGTTGTCATAACTGTTAAAAAATTAATAACAATTCATAAAGTACAAAAACAGAAAGACACGTGAAGACACTTTATTGAAATACATTTTGTTGAATTTATGTAAGCTCGTGGACAAATATTTATCTTCTGTTTCATTAAAAAATTATGCTGATATATTCTATTGTTCTATCGCTAATATATGCTATGCCCGTATGCTTTTACTTCATAGTGGAGATAGTAAATTATTAAACGATTTGTATCTTTACTATTACAAGATATTTATTTTTCTGTTTCAATAGAAATTTATGCTAATATATTCCATCGCTCATTGTTCTAATCGCTAATTGTTCTATCTCTAATATACTATTTACCTGCTTAAAAGACTAATATTTAATTATATATTGCATTTAAATTTCAAATAAATTAAAAATTTCTTAGTTAATTTTTTTTATAAGGGAGATTGAAATAAAATTAAAAAATATATTTTTATTTCTATTTTTATAAATCTCTTTCCTTTTTCCTCAGATTTGTCGGAATAATTTATTTCAAAGTAATGCTTTTTAAAAGCTACAAAGTAAAAAAACCTTATAAATATAATTTTCTTGTATAGTGATAATAAATATTGTAAACTTCAAACTGGATTTTCAAACCAAAATTCTGCTTTTTCTGCTATTAAGCAGCAAATAATATTCTATACGATTTTTTTCTTTTTTTTTTTTACTTTTTATTAATTTTGAAATCACATTCTATTCGATTTTTTTCTTCTCTAAAGCCCGTTTTTACTTCATTAATTTTAAAAAATAAACTTTTGCTTCTCACTGAATAAAAATCCAACAAAATTTTGTGCTCGCAAGTTTCCTTTTAGTCTCAAATTTATTATGATGAATAAACTTAAAACTCTTTTTATCTTACGGAGAATTATTATGTGCTTTTAATTTAATACAATTTAAAAGTATATTGAAAATCCAAGTTATAAAAAAGAATTGTTAGTATTTTTATCACTATCCTTGGAAAATCTGTATAATAAATATTTACATTCATAAGATTTACAAAATTTAATTCATAAGAAATTTAATTTTATCTTTTGAATCCATAATTAATCATTTTTAAAAGAACTATCAAATTATAGAATTTCGAGAATAGCGATGAAAAAAAAAAAGTATAATTCTGTTTTATAATTTGGTTTTTTAACATACTTTCAAATTATTAACACTTAAAATCCTTCTATATCTTTATCTTTAGGAGAATTTATTTAAAATATAAATAGAAATTTAAGCAGTAATTTTGTAATGGTGTAAAAAAGATATTTGAATAAAAGATCAAATAGAAAGTTATTACTTTTAAAAAATTTTCTTTTCAAAGATATAAAAATTATTCATTTATTGCTTAAATAGAATTTATAAGTAGTTCAATTATTAAAAGGAAACAGAACAAATAAATAAGACAAATTATTCTATTTATTTTGAGGAGTATAAAATTATTTTTTAATTTGAGTCTGATAAATATGATTTATATCTATATTGATTCATATAAGAAGCGAGAATTAAAAATTATATGATTTTAGAGAATTAAAAATTATCTACATTTTTATACTATTGAAGTTGTTAAATTAATATTTTGAGCAAGAAAAAAAACGGACAGAGACACAGTACTCTGGTGTGTCCGAGTTGAGTGTCTTGATCTCTGAGTTGTCTTAATGTACGAAAACATTTAATACAAATTTGAGCAGCTTGATAGCCAATTTAGCGCTCTGGCTTTTGGTACCACAGGCTCCAGGTTCGAATCCTGGCCGTGGCATGGATGTTTGTTAGGTGTTCGAAATCCACGTTAAACTGTAGGTGCCTGTCTAATTAGCCCAAAGTGTGTACAAAATGACTGTAGAGCGACACACCAAATTAAACCTGAGAACAAATTTGAAGGGAAATTGTGGGATAGTGAATGAAATAAGGAAACAAAGAAGTGGAGGAATAGTGTAGACATACGTTTTATTGAAACAGAACGATTATTATGTACTCTTCTTCTTTATTGGCGCTACAGCCCATGGTGGGCCAAGGCCGTTTGCCTACTGGCAGATTTCGAAAGATGAGATGTTTTCTTTTTACGGTGTACGGTTGTCAGCCCTACGCCCAATGCTCTACAGTCATATTAGTTCGGAACCTACGGTTTAAAGCGGATTCGAACCAATGGCACCGTCTTGACTCGAACAAAAAACATGTGGCACCGGGATCCAGAGCGCTAGTCACTCGTCATCAGGCCCCATCATATACAATGGCCTCTTGAAATCACCATCCATAGGCTCTTCTACACATCATTTATATACATTGACTCAATGACAACACATACTAGGCGGAAGTAGATGAAATAAGGAAACGAAGCGGTGGATGGACAGTGTAGACACTTATTGAAACAGAACTATCATTATATGCTCTGGCCCCTCTTGAAATCACCGTCCGTAGGCTCTTCTACACATCATTTATATACATTGACTCAATGACAACACATACTAGGCGGAAGTAGATGAAATAAGGAAACGAAGGGGTGGATGGACAGTGTAGACACTTATTGAAACAGAACTATCATTATATGCTCTGGCCCTCTTGAAATCACCGTCCGTAGGCTCTTCTGCACATCATTTATATCCATTGATTCAATAACAACACTTACTAGGCGCTCTTGGCGACAAGTAACGTGCCCACTAAACTTCAACCTCGGGTCCTGCACTTAAATTGTGTATCTGCATATGACTTTTTGGATTCATATTGTGTCCCTCTACCTTTTGCAATACGTTAATTGAATTTTGCTTCCGCTTTCGTTACATATAAACCGACATTCACTAAGAATTTAGAATTTCACACGGATAAATTTTATTTCATCTCTTTCTCTTGATAACTCCCGTAACACGTTTGGATTCCGAGATATAACAGTGGGAATTAAGCACGGGGGTGGCGTATTTTAGCCCCCTCCTTCTTCTAGTTACTCTCCCAATAGAATCATTCAACCTTCCTAAAAGTACACGATGATTTGTTTAGATATTCCATATTATGTATAGTTTTAAAAATTATTAACATTTCAAATTGAACATGAAAACTCAACATTTCAATCCTAAATCCATACCGATTTTGCAGACATTTTCACATCAAAATATTTTTTGATGTGAAAACAAAAGCAATGAATTTCTTTTCCTTGATAACTTCGTAAGGAATCTCCTGGATGATATTGAAAATACAGAGGCACTATTCTGGAGTTAAAGAATGAAAAAAAAAAAACATACTAATGCAAAAATTAGAATTTCTCTGCTGCATGGAATCAATCAAAAAATGCTTTATCGAAATAGTAATGTTGGTGCAAATACTTGTCTGCGAAGATTAACAAACAGATGCCTCTTAGTAAGACATATGACACTCCTTTACTATAATGATTGCCTAGCATCGTCTTTCCATACTCGACACCATATTAACCAACAATTGTAGAGGTTAGAGTACCCATTCGAGAATCAGCACCTGTTTGAATAGTTGGATATATTCATACTGAAGGTCGTCTCTCTAAAACATTGCAAAAGTGTCATATGGAATTTCTGACCATTCTATTCTAGTGATATCTTCACATTCTATTAATTGCACAACAGCACGAGTTTGATGGAGCCTAGTACCATCTTGTTAACTTACTAATTAATTAAAAAGTTAGAAAAAATCAACGAAATCCATCTAAGTCATAAATAAATGTGTTCCAGAGGGCGTGTTTGTAGGTAGTTTATCCAATTTTAATGAATAACAACATGAGCAATGTTAACGGTTAATATCATATAAGGAAGTAGTTAAAAATACAGAAAGTGAGTATATGGCGGAGTTTGATTACATTTATTATGGATGTTTGTAATGTGTAATTTGGTTACACATTTTCGACATCATCCACAAGCACGATATCTGTACTAATAGCACTTGGCAACAGATACATGGAGAAGGATTACATGCTGACAATAACGGTTACGATTACTCGACGAACATTTGGAGCACAGTCTCTTTCCATGTACACACATCCCGTTGATCATAATGCTTCCTAGACTAGAGTGCCAAGGCCACCGTATCTATCACTTTTCTTAGTGATAACTTTTCCTTATCTAGCTTAATATCAAGTGACAATGAAATTTGCTTGGGACACTGTAATGATTCTGAATAGCTAAGTGTCTAGCGCTCGGCACCAAAGGTTCGGGTTCGAGTCCCGCCTGTGCTATGGATGTTTGTAATGGTTAGGAATCTAATTTACGCCATAGGTCCCGGTCTCATGTGACTGTAAGAGGGTCACAGAGCCCAGTCTGACTTCTCACCTACATCATTCCCAAAATGTATTGGGGCAACTCAGCTCTAGACATAGTGATGTGATGTGGTGTAGTAGTAGTAGTAATGATTATCAGTGCGTGATTCCATATATGATATGTCAATCTTTGTGTTACTTACACCAATCTAAACGGTGCCGCCAATGAACAGCTGTCAATAGGATGTAATGTTTGGATTAGCGAATTAAGCACTTTTATGAAGAAGTTTGGCCCCATTTAAGCGCGACACTTGTTCTGACTGGCGGGACTAAGCGTGTCACTCGTTCTGTTGCCTTACGCAGTTACGTAATAACACTTTTATCAATTCAAAACTTTTGGGAAACTTTTGCCACACTTACGCGCCTTTTCAGTTTGTCGATCATTCTACAACGTGTAACTCACCCGGGTTGTTATTTCTAGCCATATTGCGCGTATGAATTCACTTGTTTTTACTGAAAATGTCTTTAATATGGCCTTTAGTTCTACCTTTTATTTATGTCTTACATTTCATGCAATAATTTCATGCTTTTTGCATATTCTCACACCACATGTCTTGTTCCTGTTATTTGCATACGAAGTATTTCTATTGAATTAGATGTTTATTGTAATGATCGCAAAAAAGCTCTTTTCTACAATTTCACGGCTATCTGCTTAAAAATTGCATCGTTTCTTAAATTTTACTTGCTAGTGCATTTGAATATCTACGTGTTGGAAAACATAACAGCTATTCTTTTTGCATTTTTTCTTGTATCAAATGCTATTAAAAGTCACTAATAATAGTCGTTTACGTTTTGTTGCCTTTCATTGCCTTTGTTTCACTTTACTTGTGATGTTTTCATTGCCTTTCCTAATAAAAAGAGCCAAAATTTCTTTATATTTACTTTTACAAAAAAAAAGAATTTGCTTGTTAAAATAAATAAAAATGAACACAAGGAACTTAATTTGTTTTCCTTGTTTAGATATTTTTAGCCAAGTAGGATTTTGAAAAAAAAAGTAATAAATTTTAAGCTCTACAAATTGGAAAGAAAATCCTTCGTTAATTTGCCCTAATCCTCCTGAAACTCAGATTATTCTATAAAAATAATTAAAAGAATTTTTCGAATAATACTAATTGCAATTCTTTGAATTCATTTTTAATGACTCAGTTTATGGGTAGATTAATAAATTGTTTCACCTTGGAAATGGTTGGGAAAATATTTTTTTGCAGTTTCAAATCCGTTTTTTTAAATCGTATTACTGAAAATAAGCAGTAAAAGTTTTCTTATGCGCAACAAACAAATTATGATCAGATTTAAAAATGTGTTTGTTTTTTCTCCTGAAAGTAATTTTGAATATTAGTGTTGTCCAACGTGAGTCAAATAACTAATAATCGAAACGATTTTTAAATTTAATGGAACAAAACATTACATATAAGTAATGGAACAACACAAAAACCATGAAAAAAAAGAAAGCATAAAATTCTCTTGGAATGTTAACTAAGTCATGCGTGTTCTGTGTTCGAGTGCAAGTATCAAACTATTCATACATCTCCATAAGTCGTATACTACTGTGCCCAAAAAGTAAGACCAATTATTTTTTAAAAAAACTCTTTATTTATTCTTCCAAATTTATTTCATCACTTTCAAAGTAATCTCTTCCGGACACAATGCACTTATTCCAGCTTTTTTTCCAATCCTCAATGCATGCTAAAAAGTCATCGGCAGGGTTGGCTTAAAAGCGCGCGGCGATTCACGTAGAATCTCTTCAATCGACTCAAAACGGGTGTCCCCGGAGTGCTCTTTTGAGTTTAGGGAATAGCCAGATGTCGCACGGTGTGAATATTGTGGTTGTGGAACGATGAGGGTTTAATTTTGGCGAAAAAGTCACGAAGAATCAATACAGTGTGAGCTGGCGCATTTAGTGTTTTCGGTACCAATCGAGATTTGACGCGTTTGAGGCCCAAAATGGAATTGACTGATCCATTTGAAATTCCAACACCATCGTTTGCAAGCACCATATCTTTAATTTTTTGGACGTGAGCTTCGTCAGTTGAGGTTGATGGTCGACCAGAGGATTCTTCGTCTTCAACGCATTCGCTGCTTTTTTAAAACTGTTTATACCACTTGTAAACATTTCTTTCCGATATAGTTTACTCACCGAATGCCTTCTGCAACATTCTATACGTTTCTGCACACGAATAGTCATTCAGCAAGCAAAACTTAATGCAAGTTCTGTGTTCAATTAATTCAGACATTTCAAAAATCGCCAGAATCAATTTTAGCTTCTCACAGTGCCAAGCGTAACTCAAACACTAATGAATATTTTGACGTCATATTTCACACAGATGTCAAGGACAGTGGCAGCAACCAAAAAAAAAAAAAAAAAAAAAGAAATTCCATAAGCGATGGGAATTTGAAATTGAAAATTGGTCTTACTTTTGGACACAGTAGTAGTCTCTCCCTTTGGCTTCATAGCCGCCAAGTCAAGGAGCCAGGAGAAGTTTGAGTTGTCGATTTCAGTTACGTGGAGATTCATTTGATGGAGAAATATTGGACAGCCGATCTCTCTTCCCGATAGGATTAATTGGTATATTTTTTGTTTAAAAGCTTGGTGACAAGGACGAAGGATTGAAGTATGATAAGCTCGAAGAGAAACGTTTGCAATAGCTGGGTTGGCGATTTCATAGCTCGTTAAACACCGCTGTGTGAGTATGGCGATCATGTATGGTTGAATGAGTACAAGGAGTGGCAAAGTTGGTTTTTATTGTTATAAGGATGTAAAGTTAGTCACACACGATCACCAGGTGGATATTGAGGACTCTTCTTTCTGTTTTGAGTAGCATACTGCTTTCTTTGATCCTCCTTTCTTTGATTCAATTAACTAATGAAAGAACTGGTTTTTGTCTTTTTTTTTTTCTTTCGGCAGTTAAGCAAAATTTCTTAAATAAGAAAGAATTAACAGTGCAAAATACCGTTCTTAAATTTTATGTGATGATATTATCTTCCAATCTGTAAGAAAGTAAATTCAGTGTGAGATTATATTTTGATGTGTTTAAGGTAAACTTGTTGTTGGAAGTTAATTTTCCTAATTCTGTGTGATTTTCGCCAACTAAGATGTTCAATCTTGAAGTTTTGATATCTATTTTTTTCTTTTGACGGAGTTCGCTTGAGGACAATAAACTGATGAATGAACTGTTTTATGTCTCAAAACTGTTAGGTCTGTGTGACGCATTATGTCCACCCGAATATCGTGGACTCTACTAGGCTGTAAATCGACAAAGACCGTGTAAAAGTCTCAAGTTGCTTTTTCATTCATTTAAATTAAGGCGAGAGAGAATATCTGCAATGAAATTTACGTATCCGGGTGTATGTGTTCAACTTTTAGGTTATAAGATATACCCAAGCCTTTCGGTGATTTGAAGCTCAAAAGATTGGTGGTTAGAAACCACTGTAATTTTGGCTACCTCGATGTAAATGTATCCTCTAAATTTTTCAAGTGTGCAAACCACTAAAAATGTTTTTTCTTCATGGTATAACAGCTTAACGGCTTGCAAACTCTATTGGATGTACATCTGAACCTTGACCTTGAATATGAACACTCTAATGCATAGTTCGATGCATCTCAATTTATGACAAAAGGTTTTAATTAGCATTTAAGCTGAGAGATTAAATTTTTATTATTTGTATCGAATTTCCTATCATGAAAAAAAAAGGGAAAGTATTAGGAATATTTTTGAAAATGATATGTTTAGAATAAGATATTTATTTCTCAAAAATTGAAAAATTTTGTATGTTCCTTATTGGTGCAATAGCCCCATGGTGGCAAAAGGCCGTCTGTCTACTGACAGATGAAAATTTTGAATATACAATTAAAAATATTGTACTGTATCATTAACTTTCAAAGTCAATATTTATACATAATAATAGACATATGGCCTCTCGTATATTGATAAACAAATACAAAAATATAAAATTTAGCGATGAATTGTGAGTTAATCGCATAAAAAAATTTATTGTGAATTGAATATTTTTGTAAAGAACTATTACTATAGTATTTTTTGTATTAAATTAAGAAAAATTAACGAAATATCTTTTGTATTTTCAGCATAAGCTATAGTTAAATTAATTTATTTTAATCTTTGTTTTATTATTTTTATATTTGCTAATTTATTTGAATCCTTGTTCTATTTTTTTTATTTGCTCATTTATTTTGACATTTGTTATTCATATAACTTTTTTTTTATAGTTAACTATTCTCTAATTTTGTCTAGCTTTACATTTTCATTCTAGTACTATTGAAACAACTGAAGTGTTTACTTTTCCTTCTTTTTTTCCTTAGAACAAATGACGGAAGCAAAAATTTTCCTTTGAAAACCTTTTTTTCTAAATAATTCAATCATTTCACAAAGAATTTTTTCTCTTTCAGACTATTATTTTTATTTTGTTTTTGTACCAAAACTAGATTTTTAATGCTATTTACTTTTAGTTTACATTGAAGCAATCTATATTGACTTTTCAAAATAACAAATCGTCATGTGAAATTTTTATCGTGAGAATAAATACGGTTGATTTGTTTTTGTCATAAATAATTTACATTTTTGATAATTTTAGTATTTTTGTTATACATTTAGTACACGTATTTTAGTTATGTATATATAATTCCAATCTGAAGCACTTAGTGAGATACCTCAATCTTTCATATCGAATCATTATTCCTATCGATTTTGTAATTAAATATTTTTATTTATTTTATTATACATATTATTTTATTATACATATATAACCTTTAAGTAAATATTTATCTGACGCTTTAAGCAAACCTAAGTTTGTCATTTCAGCCGAATGACCTATAATTCATTATAATCGTTTGGTAATAGTGATTGTTTGGAAATTTTGACTTTATTCAAGTCAAATTTCCAAACAATTACTATTACCAAAATGATTATAATGAAATTAGTTAATTTTATAACTGAAATTACAACAAAAAAATGAGAAAATATAATCTGAAAAATTACAGCCATTTCCTTCCATATTAATTTTTTTAAATATATAATGATGTCTCTATTTATAGAGCAAGATTGAGTGTGGCATTGACTAAAGTATAATATTTAGAAATTAAATTTCTTCTCTGAAATTTATAATATGTATTTTTGCCATGCAATAGATAAAATATTTTTTTCTTGATTAAATTTACGAAAGTTTATGATTTAATTGATGCTTGGCAACGCATGGCTATATCAGTTGGTAATAATATAATATTAAAAAAATTAAAATAAAAAAATTGTTTTTATTTTGGATCAAAATAAAAAGTATTTACTATAGAACAATATAAATATATTTAATCAGATAACCTATTTTTATCTATTTTCCAGTTAAAAATTATGTAAAATAATTAACCTTGTCCTAACTATTAGTTTTTATTAATATATGAAATAAAGATGTAATAATCAATTCAGAGAAAATAATTTGTTAACAAATTAATTTTTATGTCGTGTTTTTTATCAATTGCGAGAAATCTTATAAAAATATTTTTTTGCTGTTAATTTGTGACATTTTTTTTTTTTTTTTTTTGTAGCTGAAAAATTTTATGAACAAAAAAAATGTTTCATTTATTTCAAATAAAAACAAATTATTTATGATACCAAAACTTTCGGTAATCTACGAGATATCATATGTTTGCTTACATAAAGATTTAGTAAGCAGTGATTTTAAGATATCTGAAAAGTTTTAATATTTAACTATCTCATTTCCTGTTATTATTTTTTTTAAATATTGCTGTATGAATTTTTTTCCTTAATTTTTATCATTTTTAATAATGACGGATAAATGCAATTTATAATAATCATTATTATATCCCATTAAATTATTAAGTATTTAGTATTTTATTTTATTTATTTTTAGTATTTTTTATTATTATTCAGTAATAATATTATTCAGAATAATTTTATAATTCAGTTAATATAAGTTACCAATTATTATTCAGTCTATTTTATAATTCAGTTAATAATATTATTACTCAGTTAATAGTTATTTATTATAAGTATTATTCCTTAACATTAAAAAGAAATATTTGATTAGTATTTCAGAGAAAATGTTTGTTAGTTACTGATGACATTAATATTTCATAACATTTTTGCAGCATTTCCACGATATTCTCATTTAAATTTGCCATATCTATTTTTCAAAAATAAATGCTGCAGATAAAATGAAAAAATGTTTTTTAATTCATTTTTATTAATAACCTAGTTTTAAGTTTAGGGAAACTATACAAATCCACTTTTCGTTTAATGTTTTTAATTAGTAATTTTAGGGCCTGATAGCTCTGGCGGTCGGGGCCACAGGTTTCGGGTTCGAGTCCCGGCGGTTCCATGGATGTTTGTAGTGGTTCGGAATCCACTTTAACCGTAGTTCCTTGTTTAATATGTCTGTAGACCGTGGGGCGTAGGGCTGACAAGCCTACCCTTAAAAAGTCAGCGTCACGGAACCTATTCAGACTTCTAACTACTGGGGCCCGGTCACTACAGAAAGTGACCCCTATCTTTCCCTTCTTTCATGAGACAGTATGGGTTCTTGGCTTGGTCTAGATGCTTCTGTCTACCAAGTTGGTAGACAGCAATTGACAGCGATTTGTCTATAGTATTGGGTATAGACCATTGGGCGTAGTGCTGACAACCCTATCCCGTAAAAAGTCAGACTATCTATGGTTCTCCATCACAACAGAAGCTGCCCCCTTACCTTTCTCTCCTTCCATGAGACAGAATGGGTTCTTTCGTCTAGATGTTGCTGTCTACCAAGTGGTATAAGAAACAACAACAACAATTAGTAATTTTTCATTGTAAGGGCAACAACTTATGTACATTTCAAATATTTAATTTATTACTGCAAAAATATTAATTATTTAAGAGTCATATTGGTAATTTATGTAATGGGTCTATATAATGGAGGACTTGTTTTAAAAATTTATTTTAATAATGAATTATGTTACTATTATTATTATGTATTAATGATAATAATAATAATATTAAGCATTGCGTATTATTATTGAGAGACATTCGTCCTTAACATGCGGCTTGACTGTAGGCAAACAAAAAAATTTTCTTTCATCAATATGTTATTTGTGAAAGATAATTAATATCATTAATGTTTTTCGATTTTTTGAATTGTCACTTGTCAAGAGTGTAATTTAGCATATTTGTTATATAAATATTATTAGTAATTAATTTTTTTTAGTGTAGTTTGTTAAAAATGAAAAAGCGCTTGCAACGATTCAACTATATTATTTCAACTTTTTAATTAACCTTAAGGGAATTAATTTTTATCTGTAGAAAATATGTCGGGCATATACTTTGAAAAAGAATTTTTAATACAAAATGTAATTATAAATATCCTGATTTATTTTTCTTTAGAAATATTCTTATCATGTCATAGGTTATTATTATAGAATATATTTGTTGTATTCTTATGTTATCTTTATTATAAAATATTTTATATTCTTATGCTATATTATTATAGAAATATGCTATGTTCTATAGAACATGTTATATTATAAAATATACTATTATAATGTATTATCATGCTTTTTTTATTGAAGAATATCGATAATGATTATTTAGCTTTGCTTTAAATTAGACATTCAGACTATTATTAAAATGAACTAAAAACAAGTAATGAAAAAAAAAATAAGTCAATTCCTACTTTTTTTCACTGTATTGCAGAAAGAACTTTATAAATAATTTTCATTCATTTTTTAAGTTTATCTGGTGCCATCTATTGGTAGATAGATGAGACTTAAATGTAAAAAAAAAACTAAAATTAATTAATTAAATGTAATGAATGAATAATTAATATTTGAGAAAACTACATTAACATCTAAAATCGTCCACTACAAGTTAAAAAATGTATTTGAACTTGAGTGGATGAATAAAAAGTAGTTCATGAACGATTGAAAATTTGGACAAGATATATATCGGGAGAGTGTGAACTAATGGAAGGAATTTAAATAAAAGTAATGAAATGACAGAAAAAAAACCTCGCCTGTCGAAAATGACATTTCTACATATGCGAGATAAATACTCAATGCCAGGAGAGAAAAAACATGTAATGGAGGTGGTTTACCTTCACCCTTCATACATCGAATTCGGAACTGATAACATTGAAATGTTGGTAGTAGATGTCCTGCACTTATCATCGAGCAGGAGAAAACTTAACATTGAGAAAACGGTTCAATGAGGTCAAAAGAGATTAAAAATCAGGTTTCACAATCATTTTTTGCAATTTATATTATTATCATGCGAATTTATTTAGTAAAACTGCAAAGAATGATTAAGAAATATCAAGTTCAACATTTAATAAAATTAAAATGTCTTTTGATGTGAAACAACTTGCCAACTTACTTACGAATAAAAAATGGCAACGATAACATAAGTAGAAATGATGCAATAATCTGGCGTTGATTGACGACGTAATCTAAGTATTTTATGTTGAAATATTAAACAACAATATATATGGTAATTTTTGAACCTACTTATAAATGATTGATTTTTTGTTTGTTTGTTTTTTATTTCAATTGGAAAAATAAATCTTCAAAAATTTTGTCATTCATAATCCATTTTAATAATACAATCTTTTGTATTTTTCACTGTTAAATGAATATTTTTTAATTCGATTTTGTTATCAAAAAATATTTTTTATATTTCTAAAATATTTTAAAAATATCTTTTTATTCGATTGTTTTTTTAATATCTTTTCAATGAGTATAAAAATATAGTTATAAAACATTTTTGATGATTACATATTTTAGAAGTGTTTTAGTTAAGAAAAAAAAATGATTTTATAACAGCAATGAACATCAGTAATATTCATATTATCATCAGCTTAATTATGTGATTATTCATTTTACTTTGAATAATTTGTTTACTTACTAATTTGTGGTTTATTTAAAACAAATTTATTGTTTAATTTAACTAACTTATGGTTTATTTAAAATATCTTTTCATTGAGTATACAAAAAAAAATTATAAAGCATTTTAATGATAAAATTGTTTTTGAAAGTATATTGGTTAATGTAAAAAAATTATCTTATAACAACAAACATCAACAATATTCATGATTATCATCAGAATTATTCATAAATTTTCGTTTATTTAAACAATTAACTAATTTATGGTTTATTTAAAACAAATTTATGGTTTAAGTTAACTAATTTATGATTTATTTAAATTATCTTTTGAATATAAAAAAAAAAATTATGATGAATATTTTTTGGAAGTGCGTTAATTAAGGAAAAAAAGGATTTTGTAACAGCAACAAACATCAGCAATATTCATATGATTATTCATTTTACTTTAAACAATTCATTTGCTTGCTAATTTATTGGTTATTTAAAATAAAAAAATATCTTTAAAAGTAGACCATAGAATCTTAAAACTTATTGTATCTCTATAGACTATATTTAAATTTTTTATATTGAATATGATTGCTGCGTAACCATATTCATCTAAATTTTAAAAACAGTTAAAAGTCGAGATTTAATTTAATTTTTAATAATTAAATTAAATTTCGACTTTCTTAAATATTATAAAATAAAATTGTATAACATTTTCGTATCTTACTTCGTACTTTTACTTTTAAAATACTTTTACATTTTAAAAATTAAGTCAATATTTTTTATTAATTCAAACAGATTATCAAAAGAAACTGACAGTTTTGAATTATTACAAAACTTATATGAATATGCAGAATATTCGACTCGAATAAATCGAATTTCATTCATCTTTTTGAATATATTTAAAATAAAATGATTATCATAAATTTTGTCCTTGTAGTAAAATTTCTAAACCAATGATGAATTTTTTAGCAAAATAGAATTCAGTAGTCCAATATAGTGGAATACAAAATATTTTTCATCTCAAAATATTTTTATATTTACAAAATAAAAAGTTTTTTTCTTTTAATATCTCCTTTTCGTTTCCAGATGTAACCAATATCAAAATGGCTACTAGAAAACGTACCAACAGTGCTCCAATGGATAAGACTTCCCAACCAGGAACAAGCAAAGCTATTGTTCCAGTAAAGTAAGTTTATATGTCTTTATGTTATTTTACATGTGTTTGCCATCAACTTTTCTTGGATGAGTTGTTTATAAAATATTTGAAAAAAATGTTTTTTTATTATACAATAAGTAATATAAAAAAGTTAAGTCAATTCCCTACTTAGGTCTACAAAGGAAAATTTTTATTTTAGTTACTTTTTATTAAATAATTACAATTAATATAAATATGTATATACATATGAAAAATCACCATATTAAGGGGCAAAATAGTAAGCGAATTTCCTTGCAATTTTCAATTTTCCTTCCTATATATGGTATTGGACTATTATTTTTGTTTGTTACTATTTATTCGCTTTCTATTTTTCCATTTTGTTCCCTTCTCGACTCAGACTAGAACCCAGAATGAAAAAAGAATCTGAAAAAGAAATTTTTTTCCAGCCATCTACACGCTTCGCCACTGACGGTATTTATTCCTAAATTTATATCCTGCTAAATGCATAAGAGAAATTTTTTTCTCTCATATAAAACTAAAATTAATTAATTAAATTTAATTAATGAATTAATATTTTAAAAACTGTATTAACATCAAGAGTCATCCTCTACAATTTAAAAAAAATGTATTTGAACATGAGTGGATGAATAAAAAGTATTTTATGAACGATTGAAAATTTGAACAAGATATATAAATATATATAGGAGAGTGTGAACTAATAGTAGGAATTGAAAAAAAGAATCTGGTTTTTCGGCGTATTTGGTATTTGTCGTATTTTACTTTTTTTGAATCCTAGTCTTTCTAATGTTGAAAAATTAATATCATACTTTATCCCAGTTTGCTGACCTACTTCAAATGGTAAACAAATATGGACTTGTTGGGCTGGCTGGTTGTTGACTTGGCTGGAGCAGCCAACAACAAGTGTTCTTGTCGTTGGAATGGCTGGAGCGATGTTCTCTAGTTTTCTCTCAAGTGTAATATAAATATTGCTGTTAAAAATGTTTCAGAAAGGATTTTCTCCTTTATTTCTCTTGTATAGTGTATATAGACTTCTGTAATGTTTTTCTAGCAATACAAATTTTAATCTTATGAGTATCTGTATTTCTGGTATAAATGACGAATAACTTCAATATCAAGGGAAATCTTCATTGAAAAATAAAGATTTATTCCTATATTTTAAGAAATTTATCTGGTGTTCTTTAATCTAATAATGTTGGCTTGATCATATTTTAAAAGTATAAACGCATATTTCACGCAAGTTTAAAAGTAGACATGAACATTATTGAACATCGTTGTAGTATTACAAAAAAATTTATTTCATTTCACTGTGAAACAAATATTTTGAATAAGGCGTTAGTTATTTGTTAATTAATTTCTTCGTATAGAATTTGTAAAAATTATACTAAAATAATTTTTAAAACGATTAATAATACAACAATATTTAATTAAGAAAATTTTATATATTTTTAGGCAGTTTGAGAAGGAAAAAAAAAAAAAAAGACATGCATTTCATGCAATAAAGAAATTCTAATTTTTTCACATTAATGTGTATTGCTATTAAAAAATGTAATTCGAATTTTTTTTTTCTATTTATTAAATGGCATATAAAAAAACCTCCTTTGCGAAATTGCTTTTTGACGACTTGTCAGATTTTTTTATGCCATTTGCTGAAACCTTCAACTGAATAACAATGTTCCACATATAGAACGAGTATAATATATATAGTCGTTGTTGTCAATAGTTTTTAAAGGTGTATTATCAAAGGATAAATGTAAGAAATATGTTTTTAAAAATATCAAAAGTGAAGTAGGTCAAAAGAAAGGAAAATTTCAAAATGTTAAAAAAAAATCTGCTGTGGCAATATTTTGCATTATTGCTTACTGAATTATGCTTACATATAAGGCATACAAAATGACTTTTGATGTTAAACTTGCTCAAACTTATTTTGCAAGTATAAAACATGATGCCAAACTAAGAATTTTAAACCATGCATAGAATTTTAAACATCTATCTCAGACAAAAATGTAATACTTTGTGGCTTCTTATCATTTTTGAATCTATTTCCATTTTTTTTTTTTTTTTTTTTTTTTTGTCAGATCATCTACATTTCTAAGATTTTTCTTCACATAATCTAGCTACTGCATTCTTTTTACATGCATGCATGCATGTATTTATAACTACACTCGGTTTTTATTATGCCTATGTTTGATCATATTTTCTGTTATAGTTACCATAATATTTTTATTCATCTCAATCATTCTCTCAGTAACTAAACTGGTGCCTAGATATTCATTTCCAATTTCATTGTTTCATTTTAGTTTAAAACTTTTCCTCCAAAACTCTAGCAATAAAAAGATTAAATGTGCGCAACATAACTTTTTCGATATTTAAGCTTTCGAAAATTACTAAAATTTGGTTTTCAGTCTTCATTTCTTCTTCTGTAGGATGTGCTAGTGCCAAAGTTTCTGCTAAACATTTGCAGTAAAAATTCCATATATTAAGTACCTGGCTAGAAAAGGTTCGATACAAGTATAATAATAATATTTAATATTTTAGATTGATTAATATAGATTACAATGTTGATTTCAATAAAAGTTTAAATAAATATTTTTGTACCAAAAGGCAGATAAAATATTTCTAAATCGTATATGCTTAAAATCTTAATGAAATATAAACGTTACATTCGCTCGTAATTAAAAATTACAACGCCATATATGTAGCATTTGTTACCCAGGTTGCGCCGCTTGGGATCTGCCCCTCTGCACCACATTTTAAAATAAAATTAGATAGCAGGAACACAGCTGAAATATTATGGCAGCCTGATTACCAATTAGTAGCTATCTGGCTGTTGGTAAAACAGATTTCAGGTTCGAATCTTAGCTGTGGCTTGAATCTTTGCTAGTGATTCGGAATCCATGTTAATCGATAGGTCACGGTCTAATTAACCTAAAGTGTGCCAAAAAGACCGTAGAACGACTAACCAAAGCCAAATCCAAAAATATTATGGATTCCTGTCGTTTTAGTTATTGTTCCTGCGAAGAGCAGCTTTACAAAAATGTGGGTTCACGAGTGTTCAAAGAGCTTTACAAATGGGTGCAAGTAATTAGTCTGGGTTAAAAATTACATGAAAATAAAGAAAGGATTAAAGTAAAGTGTGGATTTTACATTTACTAGGATATCTTGAAACATTGAACCCTGTAAACTTGTTGATTATTTTACTACAGTATTTCAATTAGCCAGTATTGGTCCTTGACCCCCTACCCCTCTCTCTCTCTCTCTCTCACACACACCGTATTTTATAATAAATACTTTCAACGATGCATCTTGTGCCAACCACTAGATCCATTGATGGATCCATGGAAGATCCTTACGATCTGCAAATTTACTTACTTGGCTAAAATGAAATAATTGCTCTGTTCAGTTCGCTTGCTGTGTTTTGAATTGCACTTTTTCAGGCCAGAAGCCTAACACCTTAACTCTAAAGACACTTTTGGGTCCGATCCCATCTCAGTGGTTGTTGTTTTTTTAATACCAGGTAATTGGACTAAAGTTATTCACACATAGAAAGACAGATATACAGCTAATTTAGCATTAGTAAGGACAGATATATAGCTAATTTAGCATTAGGATGCATCTGTGGCAATTCGAGCCATGGGTGCTTGATAATCCTTGCAAGAGGAAATCCATAACGCTTATATTTCCTATCCGATGGGGGAATGTGTCAGATTGGAATCGGAATGGGCTGAGACAAGACCTCATTTGAATTGGTGTAAACCGATTTGGAAACTAGATTATAAATGGATAATAAATTTTTATAGATTTATATATGAGCTTTGGGTGTTTTGAGGTGTTGTGTTAAAATGATATAATGAAAAGGAAAATTGGTGTCATATTTAAAGGACAATACATGAACACGCACGTCAACAGTGGTAGTTCATCACAGCATCAGCTGGAGCCAGCCACAAGGCACCCAAATTTTGCCACTACAATTTGGAACTCTTAACGCGACTTTTAGGGGCACGCACTTTCTATATGCCTCTTCGAGCTGTACGGATGGACCTTTCGGCTAACTGTTTCGGTTTACTGTGCTCATTCCCGTCATGGACATGGTCAACTCTCTTTTTTTATCAAAAAACATTTGAAGCTTATATGAAACGGGAATTTTTAGAAGAGACGATTACAAACAAGAGAAGGAAATGTGAAAACGAAAAATGATTAGTGTCCATCGAAACAAGGATTTTTATGCAGTTATTATTATTTTTAGATCAATTGCTGAGATACAGTCACTCACTTTGATCAATCTCGGGTTTTTGTATCCTGCTATACTAAGTGTTTACAACATACCAAATTTAATGACATCAACAACATTTTTAATGTGTTATACATCTGCACCCGTATTCATCTCATTAAAAGTCTTTTTTTCAGTATTGATTATATTCATGCATTTTTATTTCTTTATAATAAGGACAACTGTAATGTCGACTTTTCTGACATAAATTGAATATAATGACTGCTAATTATCTGTATGAAGAAAATCACTCATATTTTCAGAATTTAAAAAAAAAATCGATGTTTCGTTTTTATTGTTTCCAGTCTTTCAATTACTCTTTTCTGAAAATATTTTATAACCATTTCCTTTCCTTTTTTTCTCTTTTGTTTTTAAAGGTGGTTAGTATAAATGACTTTTTGTTCTTACAATATTAACTTTTAATGTTTTCGATTACTTTGCTAGAAAAGAAATTTTTGTTTTCCGTTTTCACGAAATGTTTTTTGTTGTTGCTGTTTTTTACATTATGGTATGTTGTTCTTTACATTACGGTTGCAGTATATTTAATGTCATATTCATATCTGATTGTGCTTGCTTTTAACATTTGGGTGGTAAGGAATAATGGTTTTATAATATCTATATTATATTATTTTTTATAATATTTTTTATAAGTATAGGGCCCTGGTGACCGAGTGGTTAGCGCTCTGGCGCTGGTACCTACCACAGGTTTCGAGTTCGAGTGCCGGCGGTGCCATGGATGTTTGTAGTGATTTGGAATCCACTTTAAACCGTAGTTCCCGATCTAACAGGATCGTAGAGCGTTGCGGGGGTATTGTTACTCCACGTCCGTAGCTTATCTTCAAGCTACACGCACCTCCTGGGTAGTGCTAAGTGAGTAACGTCGATGCAGCCTTTGCTTATGGCATAAAGACAACTGTCTATGTATTTGCCAGTTCCATTAGGAGAAAAACTTCCATGTGTATTCAAAATAATATATGAATTGAAATTTCTTTGTTATAAGTAAGCAATGTAAAATCAAAATTTATTATTTGGAAAGTACGTTATATGTATTTATTCAACATTTTATTACTTAGTGTCGATAATTATTTTATAAAAATATATACAAGAAAAAAATATAACTATTAAGTCTGATATATATCCTGATTTCGAAAAATTTTCTTAACTTGTAAACACAAGGATAAAGAGAAATTTGACCTCATTTTACGTATTTTGTTGAAAGTTTCTTGAAAATGATCAAAAATTATAAGCAAGTTTCTCTTCCTGAGTGGTTGGGGGAAAAAATAAGGTATTTCCTTTAACTTTTAGAACTAGGATATTCTTTAGAGGTTTTTGTTTAGGATTAGGATACTCTTCTGCTGCTTTTGCTATATATTCTGCTTCCGCTTTTAGGATTACGATATTCTTCTGCCAGTACCATGCTTTTTAGAGTCGAAACATGTACTATTAGGACTTATGGAGAATTAATTCTAATAGCAATATTTGTTTGACCTACTTAGGAAAGTATGTAGAAATAATGAATTAGTAGAAAGTTCAAATTCCACAAATTGAAGTTATACTGGAAGGTGGTAGGTAGAACTACTTGGTGGACGGCGTATTGAGTTTACTGTTTGGTTTAAAACCCTGTAAGTAAAATAGAAAATCGAAATTGAAGCCCCTATTTTTATGCCAGAAATAGACATTATAGATGTGTATGACGGAAAAACTATCTGCAGAAAGGCATTCTGTAGATTCTAGAAGGAAGGCAGATATTAGGAAACTGCTGCAAGTCCCATTTATGTAAAAATTGAATGAAATATTGTTAATCACCGTGTGTTAACGCTAATTTCGTACAATGAAGTGTTGTTGTTGTTGTTGCTTATCCCCTTGATTTAGAATCCTAAACTAAGTCCAGTAGATCATGCTGCATCAATAGATCGTAAACGGTCCTCTCCTCGTTCAACAGTTGCCTCACAGAGGCACCAATACAATCGAGGAGATGAGAGGGAGACGCAATGGCCGAACAAAGACAAATGGTATATTTCTTCTCGTCTCCATTGAAGGGCAAACTCTTAGTGTGGCCAGTCCTTAGTCTAGCTAAAGCCGTTTGAGCAGATCTAGGACAGGAGCACTGCAAGGACATACCAAGATATTTAGCGGCGTACCATGCATGAATTGATGGCGACTTTCAAGCGGTATTCACTCAGGCTAAAGTCATGGAATGAACCTCTGAAGCTAACAGATTGGAAGAAGAAGCTTTGGGAAGTTCGCAACCTTCCCTAGCGAGCTGATCAGCAATTTAATTTCCATAGAAGCCCACATGGAGGAAATCCACTGCAAGAACACCGATCCGATCTGGTCCAAAACAGCTAGTTTAGAAACGATATCCTGTCCCTATCTGTCCAGGATGCTTGGCCGATTTTTCAAATACTGTATTGAGCTCTTACTATCAGTCAGGGAAGTATTGTTGATCATACATACGTATACTTTTTTGTCCTAACGGCAAATATTTTGGGTTAAAGTATCTGACGTTTGTAAGCAACTACATATTACTTTGGAAAAATTGAGCAAATCAAATTTGTATTTAATGTAATATAGGTCAACTTTAGATACTACTCAATCAATTGCTTTAATAAGCTGGTTCTTTAACAGGTAAATAATTCGAAAGAGAAAAGTCAAATTGATTCATTTTGTGCATATATTTTATAAGTGCGCATGGTGTAGGATTAAAATGTGAAGAATAATTTTAAATAGGCATGTCCCAATAAAAATAAAAAACTATTCATATCTTTTAAACTTGAATCTTATTCTAGCTGTAATTTTAAAAGATTTTTTTCCTTATGAAAAAGCAGTTGAATATCTCTTATTAAAACTTTTTACATGCGTACAGTGATTCGCCTAAGAATTAATGAGCATGCAAATGAAGGATCTCACGGTCGTTGCGATAACCAACTTGAGATAATGTAGGAATATTAAGTAAGATGGTATTGAGTAATACCACGATTTATAGAACAATTAGAGACATTGCCTGCATATTAAAACTTGAAAAGTATCATTTGTCTGCTTTTTTTCATGTGACCTTAAAGGATTTTTTATCAGTTCGTCTTTTGATAGCGTATTTAAGTATTCAGATTTTATTTCCAGCTTTGAATATTTTTTGTTTTAATTAAAGGCATTAAAAATTAAGTACATGCGTATGGAACTCATTTGTAAAAATCTATATTTAGTTCTAAATTTCTAGTTGGCATTAGATAATTTAAGACTGATAATTTGAAAAAAATTTATTCACAAATTAAAATTACTTTTTCTTTTCCGTAACAAATGAGGCTTTTATTTAGATATAGAATAATTTTTAAATAGGATCCGTTAGAAAAATGGCTATTGTTTAGAGGTTGATTTTACTATATATGATTTAATTTAATTAATATTACTTGCAATTTTCAAAGAAAAATTGCATCCAACAAAATTATTGGAAGAGATAAAATAAGAATCACACAAATAAAATAAATGCACGTGTAAAAGTTAACTTTTTTTAATTTCCATTTTTAATTTCTTTTTAATTCCTTCTATTACACTCTCCCTATATATATCTTGTTCAAATTTTCAATCGTTAATAAAATACTTTTTATTCATCCACTTAAGTTCAGATACATTTTTTTTTAACTTGTAGTAGAGGATGCCACTGGATGTTAATGCAGTTTTTTCAAATATTAATTCGGTAATTAA
Source organism: Caerostris extrusa (assembly GCA_021605095.1). NCBI lineage: Eukaryota > Metazoa > Arthropoda > Arachnida > Araneae > Araneidae > Caerostris > Caerostris extrusa. The sequence goes on from BPLR01020870.1 coordinate 131,578, forward strand.
ATTTAATTAATTAATTATATTTTTTTTTTTAGATTTAAGTTGCATATATCTACTAATAGATGGCGCCAGATAAACTTAAAAAAATGAATGAAAATTATTTGTAAAGGACTTTCTGCAATATAGTGAAAAAAAAAAGTAGGAATTGACTTTAAAATTTTTTTTTTATATTACTTGTTTTACTTTAACGCAAGGATTTCAATTTTATTTGACGTTAAATAAATCCACGGGCAAATTTTATTTCGAGAATTCATTATATTTCATGGGACTGCTAAAATCATGTTTTGTATGTATGTGAAAGAGGCTGCGGCATATGGTTAAATTACAGTAAGTATATGCGACCCGTTGTCTTTACAAGTTAGTGTTCTGTACCATTCCTGCCTTGGATGTATTGATAAAAATTTAATTATGGGTGGAAAAACCAACTTGTCAGAAACAACATATCGTGCATGAAGTATTTTTTTTTTAAAATTTAAATCTACTTATATATTTTTAATATTTATGTTTTTAGTTTCCTTTTAGCAATCTTTCTTTTTTTAAATATAAATTATATTCGGTGATTAATGAAAAATTAGTATTTATTAAAAAGATATTTATAATAATTAAGAATATGTTGCTGTTTTTTTCAAAAACCAACCGGAGTATGGATATATGCATTCTTATGTGACATAAAATCAGCTACTCTGTCTTTATTATTAGGTTATTTAATCTTTATTATATCACAGTTATGTCAGCAGCATCCTCTAGATTGTAAAACTTTGGTTTGCCGCTCTACGAGTCATTTTGTGCACACTTTGGGCTAATTATACCGGGACCTACAGTTTAATGTAGATTCCAAACCACTCACAAACATTCATGCCACCGCCCGGATTCGAACCTGAAGCCTGTGGTACCAAAGGCCGGAGAGCTAACCACTTGGTCACCAGGACCGCTGAATGTATAGGAGAAGTATTCCCATGCTTGTGGATTTTCATAGGAAACTTGAGCATTGACATGTCTGGAGAAAATACAAACTGGGCGGTCGATCCTTGGCTATCTGTCACGATCTTTATTGGGTCAATTTGTTTTTCAAAGCAATGAATGCAATGCACGCTACTAATGGAACTTGTCGAACTTCAATCTTTCTGCACATTTGCTAGAAATCACTACCACTGGCCTATTAGTAGTGCACAATTAATAATATGCATTCATAGCTATCTTTTTTTTTTAGTGAAAATGTCTAGGTGTTTTTTAATATGTAGTTCTATCTATAACAGGGATGCATAGATCTTGTCCAGTCTTTTCATATGTTGATTTTACTTTAAAATTATAATTGGTAATGTTGTAAATATTTCCCGATTTTGATAAAAAAGATTAAAAGGGGGAAAATGAACAAGCTTTAGTTTAACAAAAATGTAAAAATTCGAAAAAAAAAACAAACATTTTTTGTCACTAATGTAATAGCTTAGATGCAGGATTCCTATCAACATAATTTCTTCTATCTCAACGATATTTATTGCCAAAATATGTTCCATTTTAAAATAGATCCAAACATAGTGGAAGTAGTTATTACTAAATGATACATTTACATGCACTAGCCTATTTACATCAACACGTATTTGTAAAAAAACTTTTTAGGCATGAATATCAAAAACTCTAAATTCATTTATTTAGCATTCAAACCAAATACTAAAACACTTATTAAATTAATATAATGTCACGAATCAAATTCCTTGTTGGCTTTTTACTATATTATATATTTAAATAAATAATATATTTTACAACGTGTGGGTTTATTAAACTTTGAACTCTGACCCCACGAGAAGGGGAGTGGGCCCCGTGGATGAGAGAAGAAAGCCCCGCAGATGGGCGCGGAAGAGGACGCTGGGAGATGGCGAAACTGCAACGCGCTGCGTCAAGCAGCGGTAGAAAATGGTTGTGAATGTTTAACAATAAATAATGTAAATATATTCACTAAATATGTGTTGTTGAGAGAAAAACAACACTTCGTTGATGTGTTTGGAAATACACCCCTAGACACCCACTGCAAAAGTTCAGCTTTGGTTAGACTGGTAGAGAAGTCTAACAAAACTGTAGGTTCGGCCGGGATGCATCAGTTGAAACCGGTGTAACTCTACATATATTATTTCTTATATAAGCCAGATATTTATAATATAAACCAGATAATTTTTTCGTGTGTGTACGTCCCACGGTCTAGCTAGTGTGGTCTGCTATCGTCACAAGTCTTTGTATTTCTGTTATATTTTTTTAGTTATCAAAATAAACGAACTATTGTTTGAAGTAGAAAGATCCAAACATTAAAACAGTTTGAAGTGCATCAAAAATGTCCTCCATGGGTTCAAACTGCTAGAGGTCAAAGTTCACTCTTCGTTTTCCAAAGCAATCTTTCAATAAACCTTAATTGGACTTGATAGCTATATTGTTTTAAACCGAAACGGGCAAGAGACAGTAAATCTAGTGACATATATATATATATACCACTTATGTTGGTTAATTCCATCAAAAAAATATTAAATTGCAAAGTTGCATATATTTATAAAATTTATATGCATCCTTTTATTTTATTCAAATGTCAATTTATTGTGAACCAGAGTTCTCTTTTATTTATCAGTCATTATTAATTATACATTAAGAGAATTTTTGAAGGCTGTTACCTATCTACAAATGCTCTTTCTAATAAAAATACATTAAACTTTACTGAAATAGTAAAACTTCAAATTAGCTTATTTGAAAGATAAATGTATTTATTGATTATTTGAAGCCCTTCTACTGAAACACATTATATATTCTCTATTGATTTATAATTGGATGGTTGTGAATTGTTATGTGAAACAATATTTAATCATTATGTCCTGGTATACTTTAATTGAACTCGACAAAGAAATAAAGAATGGAGCTAATTTAATTAACGTGTATGAGAACAAATGATGGAAAAGTTTAAGCGTTAATGATTACATAAAACGTACTACTGCATCATCTGTGCGGAATCTGTAATGAATTTACTTGCTATTGTGGAGACAAATTATGTTTCAGTAAATGTGTGGATAAAAACTAATATCGACGTTTTAAAATTTTTAATTTTGATTGTTTAAAAAAAAAAAAAAAAAGCTCATTATACTGAAACGGTCTCATTATAGATAGGTAAAAAAATATTTTTTACTTAATATTTCTTTATTATTCATTCCTGGTATGGTTTAATTGTACTCGACAAAGAAATAAAGGAAATAGCTAATTTAATGGACATGTATGAGAAAAAAATGATTGAAAACTTTAAGCGTTAATGATAACATAAAACGTTAGGCATCATCTATGCAGTATTTGTAAAGAATTTATTTGCTATTGCAGTGACAAATTACGTTTCGGTAAATGAGTGAAGAAAAATTAATATTGACATTTAAAAATTTAAATTTTGTTTTTAAGTATAATGAATATTTTTCTTAAACAATCTCATTTTAGGTAGGGAAAAAGATATTTTTACTTAAAAAAAAGAAATAATTTTTCGGAATGTTTATTATTTCCTGGTGTGGTTTAAATGAACTCGACAAAGAAATAAAGAAGGAGCTAATTTAATGGGCATGTATGAGAACAAATGATTGAAAGTTTAAGCATTAATGATAACATACTTAAAACGTTAAGCATCATTTATGCAGAATCTGTAATGAATTTACTGGCTATTGCAGTGACAAATTTATTAATATTATTTTTTATTTCCAATGGCAAGGCAAGTACAAGAAGAATAAAAAAAAAAAAGTAATAATAATAACAAAAATAACAAGGGAAAAAAATACAAAACAATAAATGTCCAGAAAATGCACAGATGACCGAAGTCATTGTCTTAAGAGTTCTCTCGCACGCCAGTAAAGCGCTGTCTCCGAGTCGCCGTCAAGTACCGCACATCGTTGGAGGTGGTCTCTGTCCATTGGGTCACTTGAACCACATAGTGGGCAGCCAGGATTCGAAAATATTTTAATGCGATATAGATGTTCTGCTAGACAGTCATGGCCAGTCGGAACTGGGCGACAGCATGTCGTCGCGGATTGCTGGGTATTGCTAAAAGATCTTCAGATCTCCAACGCTTTGACTTGATCTCATCATGAATTTGTAGCTTGTGGTTTTTAGTCATTAGAGAATTTTTGCATACCGTACGTTAGTTACCGTAGGACGTCCGTTAGCTTTTTCTCCTATCGCGCATGCTCAGTTTCCTATGAGCATGCGCGCTAGGGAGAAAAAGCTAACGGACGTCCTACGGTAACTAACGTACGGTATGCAAAAACTCTCTATTATTTGTTTGATATAAAGTTTTATAGAATGGAGGGACACAAATTTATTATTGTATTATGTAAATGCCGATATTAAATTTTTTTTTTTTTTTAAATTTCATAATGCCGATTTATCTATATAAAATGTCGATATTAAATTTTATTAACTCATAAACTGAATAAAAATTAATATCGACATTTAAACAATTTTAATTTTGATTGTTTAAAAAAATTCCCATTATACTTAAACAATCTCATTACAGGTAGGGAAAAAGACGTTTTTACTTAAACGTTCTGAAAAATCATTACTTATTTGCAGAACTGTATACCTTAAAAGAACCATTATTAATTATGAAAAGTTTTGAAATATAAAAATCATTTTTCTGTCAAAATGTTTTAAGATTCTAAAACCCATTTTATGCGCATGTAACTAATATATACTATACAATATTTGGAATCTTTTCCATTCTTATGCTGTTTATAAAAATACTATCGAGGATGGCAAAAACATTCCTTCTTTCGCTTCGACCTTCATATGCTGTTACTTCTGAAGCTTTTACCGCCATGACTAAGTGGTGTTTATGATAGCAGTAAGTGATTAAAATGAAGGATATAAAAATCTGATCATCAGATAAGTTTGCTTGCTTTGAAAATATGACCCAGAGCAGTACTTAAAAGGTTTTTTTTCTAAATAAATGTAGTGAGTTTTCTTGCATTAAATGATTGCTTCTTAAAATGAGAAGAATCATTTATTTAAATACATAGAATTGCGGTTATAAATTTATTTTTAATGTTTCAAAATGTATTTTTTAAGCACAACTATTTAATTATAAGATATTTAAGTTAATAAAATGAGTAAGAAAAAAAAATCAACCTCAGTACATTTCAAAAAAAAAAAAATTAATCTTTAGAAACCATTTTTAATTGTTCAGCCACTTATTGATTAAATAAGCGGAATTAAATAGAAGATGTGCGGGAAAAAAATAATAAATGACAGAATGTTTTTATTAATTTTATAAAAAAAGTGAAATCGTTGTTCTTTTATTTTTTAAATTTCATTTAGCGTTTAATTAAATTTACTCTTAAAATGTTTATTTTTTCGAAAATTTTTGCGGAACTGTGAAATGCATGTAAAATTAATAGGCTAGAGTATGATGCATAGTTTTTTTTTTTTTTATAATCAATAAAACATTTTAATTTTGTTTATATATGTTGCAATAACTCTAGTATTACGTCGTAATTAATAAGCAATTCCGTTTTCAAACTTTTTGCTCAGATTTAATAATTCATCATCATCATCATCATCATTGGTGCTACCGGCCTTGAGAGCCCTGATCTTCTTCCAGATTTTTTGCCGTTCCACACGACTAATCGTCGCCCTACTGAGCTTGATAATACTAGCCCAGTCAGTAAGAGTCTTAAAGTCCTCCTAGACTTTGTCTCCCCATCTAATTCTTGGTCTTCCACTGGGTCTAGATCCTCTGTGGAGGAAAGAAGGAGTTAAGGAGGAAGAACATGAAGACTCCTTTCCTTAAGGAGTCCTTTTGCTGTTCTGTTTAACTATATTCTTTCTACATGACCCAGCTATTGAATTCTCCTTCTCCTTATCTCCGCAACAATATCTAATTCCTTATAACAGTTATATATTTCTTTATTTGTTCTAATTTTAAATTCGTCATTTTCATATACTGCTCTAAATTCTTTCTCAAAATCGTTCTTTCCCATACTCTCTCAAAAACTCTTCTTCAAACTTTCTCATAATCCATGTCTCAGAGCCATACAAAACAATTGGTCTGATAATGACTCTGTACACAAGAATTTTTATCTTTCTATTTAAGTAAGATGATCTTAACAGCTGTTGTAGTGCGTAATAGCAGCAATTTCAGATTTAATATTTACCATTATAGAATTATTTTCTTTTATATGCTTTACTACATGGACGTTAACAACAGAAAACTTCTTTTCAAGATAATACTTCAATGACATACATATATATATATATATATATATGTCTGTCTGTCGGTCGTGGCTACTTTTCAAATGACAGGCATCTTGATCTGAAAACATTTGCCAATACAACGACAACAGATTTAGTGTTATGCAGAATGCATCCACATTTTGCCACCATGGCATCCGAAGATTCTCACCATCTTTCCCTCTTTCTTCGTCCCAAAGGAAATAATTTTCTTCTTGCACATTTATTATGCTCATCCATGCCATACGCACAAAATCATTCGGTTCGAAATCATTTGTCTTGTTTAAAACCAACTCCTTTTGCGTTATCAATCTGGCCGTTTTAACTCATATACCGACAATGATAAAACCCAAATTTGCCTGCTTTAAATGTTTTTACTGTGAAATTTTAAATATTATAAATTCTCATAAACTCGTTTTATTTGACCTCACCAAATAAAATAAGGCGTAAATTTAATTTGAATACAATTAAAAGAAATATTTGTAATAATTTCATGTTAACGAGTTATTTAATTGTTTCACTCCAACGTACTCCTGATTAGTAATTATAATAAATAAATAATAGTTTGAAAATATATGCAATAGAGTTAAAAAGTACCAGTTCATAAGGAAAAATTCAAATATATCCTATTGAATAAATCATTTGTTCCAGTAACTACTACTAGTAATTCATAATAAAAGGGAATTGATGAAATTTATTTTCGGATCTTTGAGGTTACTTAATTCTTCATCTTCTTTTAGATGTTAGTACACGTGTGGAATCAATTTAAAAGAACTTTCTCACTAGCAGTAGACTCACAAAATAAAATTATGACTGAATGCTCTTTAATTGACTCCTTCCCTTTCGAAATAATATCATTTTGAAAGGATATTGCACTATTTTGCTATCCGGTTTAACATACGCAATAAAAATTTCGCAAACTATGTTGTTAAAATTCGCTTTGCACAGGTTCTACTACTAATGCTGAAGTAATTATTGGATGCCATTGAAATTTTCAGAACTAGACGTTCAACTTTTTGGAAACTGTGCACTAAAGACACCCCATCACTTTTCCATCAAAATTGCAACATAAAATTTGAAGAGCAATGTTGCATTCTATCACTTCCTACAGAAATTATATTGATTTTTTTTTTATATATGTTCATTGCAGAAATGGAGAAGGGATCGGCTATCATTGTATTATCGTGACCGCCATTGCTTGTCTCTGTTGTGATTAGAGCAAAAAGGAAAAAAACAAAATGTCCAAAAAGTTCATAACTTTTATGTTGTAAATTTGGAATCGGCTATCATTGTATTATCGTGATCGTTATTGTTTATTGTCGGTGTTGTGGTTTGAGCAAAAAGGAAGAACAAAATATCCAAAACTTTTATATTGTAAATTTGGAATTGGCTATCATTGTATTACCGTGATTGTTATTGTTTATTGTCGATGTTGTGGTTTGAGCAAAAGGAAAAACAAAATTTCCAAATAGTTCAAAACTTTTATGTTGTAAATTTGGGAATCGGATATCATTGGATTATCGTGAAAATCCTTTGAATCGGAAGGAATCTCTCGGCTTAGAACTGGGAATGACTGTGAGTGGCAAGCGATTTTTTGCACACCGTACCCGATTCACGAAAGGCGCGAGAACATGTTTTGAAAAATACTTTCAGATTTGAAAAAACTGATATTTTTGTGCGTTGTATTCGTTGTATGCATTCGCTTTCAGGTTTGAATGGGTCATTAAAAGGAAATAGATTGTTTTTCCAAATTCTCACCTTTTTATTTCTGGGCTTGGAGCAGCCTGATGGATATGGGAATCTTTGATTCAAGCCGAGTTCCTATCTATTCGACAAAAAGAGCACGATAAATCCATAGACTAGAAGATCCATTTATTTGGTACAATAAAAAACGTGTGGAGACCTTCAGATGCCACTCTTGGACATGTTCATTCCAAAAGATAATAGCAAAATGAAGGTGCAGTTGCCGGTCTCCAAGGCGCACTCGTAATAATAGATCCGTATAAATACTTGTATTTAATCTATCTAGTATTTAAAAACATTTTTCGTTTCCTTTTTATTGGCACAAATAAATGTCATTTACAATCTTGACGGATTTCATTTCCTTTTTAAGAGAAACGTCGGAACAGTTATTTTTTTCTTCTTAATATTCATGTGATTGTTCTGCAATCAAAATTACTCGTTCCCAGAATAGGAAAGAGATGTTTGAAAAAATTTTAAAGATTCTATTACAAGCACAAATTCTGTAATGCTACTTGTACAACAGATTGTTTGGAATGAAAAAAAAAAAAAAAGTTATGTTAGTAATCCTCATAATATGTCATTTTGTATAATTTTCTTTTTTTCTTTCTTTTACAGCAGCGTGGTGAGACTCCAAAGGAATCAAGCAGAAAAGCAGCGACGTGACAGGTTGAACGGCTACATTTCTGAACTAGCCACGCTAGTCCCTATGGTAAAAAATTCAACAAAGCCTGTGGATAAGGTCAGCGTGCTAAGATTAGCAGCAGCCCAAATGAGATTAAATTATAGTATGTAACTTTTTTTATATTTATTATATACTTGAAAATAAAATGTGAAATTAAAAAAATAATTTTTTTTTTAAATCATACTATTTATTTTTTAACATATGCATCAGTAAAATAGTTATGATATAGTATTTTAAAAATTCATTCGATACAAAGAAAAATACCTAATGATAATACTAACATGAATGATGAAGCTGTAACTTTTAGTCATCTACCCCTTTTATATCTCCTGATCACTCGACATGTAGTGAGGAAGTAGTAATTTATTGCAAATGAAAATATAGTATGAAAAAGTTATCGACAATATTTGTATTAATACCTCTAACATATCAATAAAAAGAACATATAAATTGCGAAAAATAGTAGTCATTTAGATTATACATCACCATCTGTGGTAAATACAAATGCGTTCAGTTTTGCAATTTCAAATGATCAACCAATTCAGTTATGTTCTGAAATTTCCTCCTCAGTGTGCCCCGAATGTAGTATATTGATGCGCTATTTCAAGACCAAACGGGCCATGGGATGGCATTATTAATCTTGAAGACAGTATTTCCGTAGTCACCTTTATAATACAGTTAGAACCATCGGCTGTAAAATGCATCTGAGTCCATGCAAACTAACATTGACTAAAGATGATTAGCAACTCCAAAAGATTACTTCTCAATTCCTACACTAGACATTGTGATTGTATGTCACCTGACAACAAATGTGACATGATGAACCATCTGTTTATGTACCTACATACCAAGAGAAAACTCATAAATTATTATACATTATCTTCATGTTGGGTTCAGTCCAAGTTAACTGAGCTCAGCAACAATCCAGGCACTGTTATCTATGGTGAGAGGTTAGTGTTACGAACTTCGATCAGCCTTGAGATATGAACCGAAAATCCAAATAGTATCTATTTTGGCATTTAGCCTGAAGGGCATTTAGAATCAAATTGATGTTAACAACTTTGTAAGGATGACTTATCTCTTATCACGGATGATCTATTTATCCTAAAGTGTGCACAAAATGACCGTAGAGCGACAAACCAAACCTATCACGGATTTGTGTGCCTAGAACATCCTGAACCTCTGAAACTGTGAAGTTTCTTTTCTGATACATTGCTGGCTTAAATAAACAACTATTTTAGCGCTATCACCAAGATTAGTGGTCAAAGAAGACGAATCACTCACTATCTTCATTTATTTTGCCAATATTAAGACTTTTTGCCTTATTCTGACATAGCGTAGTTGGATATATTTCAAAAGTATTTTTCTTAACATTACCGTGTATCCAAGACTGCTTGGTTCAATGATTATTTGCAGAGCTAGCGTGAAGGAGGGCTCAAATTCGAATCCATTGACGGCGTACGTAGCAATCATTGTTTTCAGAATCGAAGAAACTCAATGGTAGCTGTAACAGTGGTAGTTGTAATTTGCTTTAACAGTAATAATGCCTGACGGAAACTTTTCATGTTTTATTCCACATAGCATCAAATTCAGTTCAGTTATTCTTAAAAATCTTATTGCAAAACAATGTTCTCCTTCATTGCCCATCGGTGATTTGTTCAAATTACATGTAAATGGAACAAATTATATAATATAAAGTTCTTGTTTTATGATTATTATGAAATATCAATCAGTTATATAACACTTTTATATACCGAATTTAACATCTAGGAAGTGAACAAGGTAACAGGTGGGCTGAAAGTTCGTAGGCTGACACATAGATGGTGCTACTAGTATTAAATCCAAATGATTTTTAGTTAGCCTTAACCTTCAAAAGACATGTGTATAAATTTGACAGCTATTGCACTATTAGTATGGGAGTTATAACATTTTTAGTGAAGCAACTTTTGTTAGTTAGAAAATATGGATAAAAAGGAATTCCGTGTGTTAATATAGCATTGCTTTTGAAAAAAAAAATACTATTGAAGCCAAGGCTTGGCTTGATAAACATTATTCGGACTTTTCACCAGGAAAATCGACGGTAGAGAAGTGGTTTGCTAAATTTAAACGAGGCGAAATGAGCACCGAGGACGATACACGCAGCGGACGCCCCAAAGAGGCTGTTACCGACGAAAACATAAAAAAAAAAGCCCACAAAATAATTTCTAATAACCGTAAAGTGAAGTTGATTGAAATAGCTATCCCTAGATATCAATAGATATCAAAGGAACATGTTGGACATATCGTGAATGAATATTTGGATATGCGAAAGCTCTGTTCAAAGTAGGTGCCGCTCAAAGCTCACAATCGACCAAAAACAACAACGAATTGATGATTCTAAGCAGTGTTTGGAACTGTTCAATCGTAATAAACCCAAATGTTTGCATCGATATGTGACAATGGATGAAACATGGCTCCATCATTTCACACCGGAGTCCAATCGACAGTCAGCCGAGTGGACTGCACGTGACGAACACTAAAAATGCTATAACTCACATACCAGTAGTGCAATAGCTGTCAAATTTATACGCGTGTCTTTTGAAGGTTAGGGCTAACTAAAAATCAAATGGATTTAATACTAGTAGCGCCATCTATGCGTCAGCCCACCTACTATATCGTTCTTTTCATATTTCAGTCATGTTAGCAACATTTTCTTGTTCATTTTAAAATTAAAACAATAAATTTCTTATTAAACTCACTTTTATTTTTAAGTCCATAATGTCATGTAATTATTATTAAAGAAAAAAAAAGTATTTATATTATTTATCTAATTAATTTATCCAAAAATTAACAAAAAATAATTTGTTTAGTTTTGTTCAAGCATAAAAAAAAAAAAATGACTGTATCACTTATTGCTATGTGTAAAAAAGAAATTTAATCTAGCAAAAGACATGGACAGAATCTTATTTACAATACTCATGTTTCTCAGAAAATACTAAATATAAAGGGCTCTTCTACCTCCAATCTTATTAAACCGGTTTCTAGTTAATGATAAAACAACTCTGGTCTAACACCTCTATTTCGGTAATGTTATCTTTCATTTTTTTTTATTAAATGGATGTATATCTTTATTAGTGTAACAATAATTAAATCAGTGCAAAAATTCCATCTTTTATCTTCAAAAGAAAGTTTGTTTTGATGTGTTTTTTTTTTTTGTAATTCAAACATTAAAGACAGGAAATTACAATACATTTTCTTTTTTTAAAGTTCAAGATTTTTTTAAATTCAATCTTATTTAAACTGATGGTATTTTTTTCACTTTCCTGTTTAAATATTTTTAATTTTCTTTTAACCTTGTTAGTATGTTTCGATAATTAAGTTACGATATATAACATCATACCTTTAGAACAGTGGAGGCTCGTATCTAAAATTAACCGAGATGCTACTGCAGGAAATTTTTAACCATGATTTTAAATTTGAGCTAAACAAATGTATAAAAAAAAGACATTTGCTTTAAAAGACTAAACAAGTAAAATATTTTTTTTTTTAAAATATTTTTGCCTTAATTGTTATATAGTTCAAGTTGGATACGAAATTCATTCTTGTTAGAAATACATTCTTCTATGCTTAAAAAGATTTTTCAATAATCTTGATTGGTTGTTGAGGAAATATTTCTTCTTTGAAAGCACTCCTAAGTACATTTAGTTTTTAAGTATTATTCACTGTAAAAAGGTATGTATTCTTTTCAGTGTTGAAGAGCTGCTTTCTAGTTCCTTGATATTATCATGGAAAATGCCAAGAAACTTTCGTCAGTTTCGTAATTTCCCTAAAAACATCATGTAGATTATTTTCCGAGATAAATTTCAAAATCTTGAAATATTCACTCATATCGGATTTACAACAGTCTACTTTTAGTTCAACTTCAACTTTTTTTTTTTTTCACTCATCGGATATGTTTCAATGGTCAGTTATATCAGTTCATTTTAAAGCTAATTAATATTTTCTTGTTAAATAATTTTATAACTAGTATGTGTTTAGTGGGAAAATACTTAACACTTAGTAGTTATGTGTCCAGTTCTTGAAAAATTCTCATTTGAAGTCAGTTTCGGTGAAAGATTTTTCTTTGAAGTCCGTTACAGTCTTTAAAAGATTCTCACAGTAGTTTTGAAATGTGTTATATTTTCATTGCATTTTAATGAACTAATTTATTTCTACGTTTTGTGGTAAATTATTTCAATATGAGGTTATAATCTGATGAAAAGCTCTGAGGCATAATCTGATGAATCTAATCAAAGCATTAAATTTGCATTTTATGTTAATTAATGACAGTATGAGTATATTAGTATGACTAGCTTTTTAAAGTTTGAAGCTTTTATGGAATCTGTTTATGGTGCATATTCTAAAGTTCCACCTCCCTTATGCTGAGGTTTATATAGTTCTTGAGCATTTTCGAAGATCTTGTGAAAAATGTTGGTTTAGACAAAATGTTAACGTAAAATATTCTTGCGTTTCGCATAATACTTGCTACTTTTCTTGTTAAATTAAAGCGTGCATATCAGTGAATGAAATGTGCATTTCTATAAACTGCCTTTTTATTTTCACCCATTACATTTGCACCATAATGTCTGAATTAATAATTTTTGTCCATTTCTTTGAAGGATCATATCTTACTGCCCTATAACATGTTTTTGAATGTTAACTGCGTATTGTTTTCTTTGTAATAAATAATCTCGATAAACACTTAAATAATTCTCCATTTTCCTACACATTTTAGCGGCCTGCTGGCTAGCACTCTGGCCTTTGGTACCACAGGCTTCCAGTTCGAATCCTGACGGTGGCATGGATGTTTGTTAGTGGTTCAGGATCCACGTTAAACGGCAGGTCCCGATCTAATTAGCCTGAAGTGTGCAAATAGTGACCGTAAAGTGACAAACCAAACCTACACATTTTTTCATTGATACCATTCAAAATTAAAATTACTGATATAGATCTTATTACTTATTCCTGTCTAAGGTATTTGAATACTATGGCGATCATTTTCAAAAGTGTAACTTTCTCATAGAGAGGTTAGAGTTTATTAACAACCACAATTTTTTTTTTTTTTTCTTCTTGGGAATATAAGAAAGTCCTGTGTATAAATTATTTAAAATTTCCATAAATTAAAAAAACCAAAAATAAAATAGCTGGAAACGTGATTACCGTGTAAATCTGTACTTTATCATATTTAAAAATATGGTAAAGTACAAATTAAGTATTATACATGCTAAGTCAAAAGAAACATTACCCACACGCTTACATAATAAGGTCGATAGAAGTGAACGTCTGCCTAGCGCAGGGGTCGGCAACCTGCGGCTCGCGAACCACATGCGGCTCTTTGCATGTGAAGCTGCGGCTCTTTAGTTCCATACGCAAATATTATTTATTTTATAAAAAAAACATTTAAAAATATAATTAAATAATTTACTGTTAATAATTGAATATAATTAAAAGTAAAGCAAGAAGCCAACTAACAAATGAAAATATAGAGTTGTGTTTGAAACTTAAAACAACAAGTTATGACCCAAATTTATCCAAACTTTCTAAAACCATGCAAAGCCAAAAGCTCCCATTGAATTTGTTTGCTGAAATGTATGTTATTGTTTTTTTTATTTAAAGTACAAGTTACATTGTTTAGAGAAGTTTAAATTTTCTACTTGAATAACCATGCAAAGCCATTGCCCCCATTGAATTTGTTTGCTCAATTGTTTGTTATTGAAGTACAAGTTAGTGTTGTAAGTAAATGTTTAATTTTTTTAATTTTTTTCTTAAATAATAAGTAATTATCTAATAATGCCATATGTATATTATCTAATTTGTTGTGAAAAACACTACTTATATATAAATAAATAGATATTTTTCTTATAAATAAATAGATTAGTTATTTTTTTATCAAAAAAATTTATTTATGCGAGTACTATTTATAGTTGGCAAGAAAAATTGTGTGGCTCTTTAAAAACTTTGAAATTTTGTAAATTGTGATTTTGGCTCTTCCGACTCAAAAGGTTGCCGACCCCTGGCCTAGCGTGAAACTTCTTATCTCGTCCATTTGCGCATGCGCACAACAATCAAACACCACGTTGCTGGAAGAATTGTGAAATACACAGTTCCCTACAAGGAATTTTTAAAAAATTTCTTCAGCTTCATGAGGGTTTCTTATTTCTTTATACGTGACATAATTCTTAATTAAAGAAAAAAAAACATATTGATTGTTATCGATAATATCGATCAAAAAATAGGGAGTATCAGTGCAGTGATGGACAATTCGATTCATTACTATGATTAATATCATTCGAATAAATTTTTAAAGGATTCGACATTATGTCGTGGCGCCATCTACTTTTGATAAGGTGAATTAATGAAATATACTAATTTCTAATCGAGTGAGAAATTGGCGAATTATTTCTTATAAATTCTAAAAAATTTAAAAGCTTTTACAAAAACTTATTGAGAATATAAGAAATAAAAATTTCTACAAAGGTTATATAAAAAATTTAGTAAGTTACTTTTAAAATTTATTAATATTTACCATTTATATGTTATTCACCAACGTACATATTTTTTCTACTACTCGCTAACTTTTTTTTTATTTTCAAAAAACTACTAAATTTTACTCCTTAATTAATGCATATTTGTTTAATCTTCTTTTATTTAAAATAACTCCCTATCTTTCTAATAAAAATGTACAAATTTGTTGTAGCCTGATATTCCATTTTCTATTGTGAATAGAAGAATGGAAACGATTATATATTTCAGACTTATTTGTTACTAGTTTTTGTAAACTTCGATTGCTTATATTATATTTTAGTTTTCTCCTGTAGATTTTTTTCTTTATATTCAAAAATCCACAGTAATATTTTTATACATAGAAATAATAATTTTTTTTTTAAAAAAATACAGTATATCAAACATTATTTATTGAAAAATATGTTTATTCATAATTTTTGTATTTGATATTATTTTTATGCATGGCCCATAATTTTTAATGTAAAGTATCAGCTTTTTTTTTCCAAAAATTCATACTTCTGATTTAAAAAAATATAAATGCCCTTATATGGAATAAATTTACAAATATACTGCAAGTTTTTTGTAAATAGTAAACACATTTTAAAACATTACAGTATTTAAAAATGAAATATCATTCGATATTTTTAACATAATATTATTATTACTTTTTTTTACTTTAGATAAGTAATTTATAATCCTATAAAAACATGTTTTACGTAAACATAACACATAAAACGGAATTCAGAAAGCTATTTGATGTTTGTATAATAAAAAAATTAAACACCTTTTCCAACTATTAAAATAATATTATTTTCTAATAATAATATTAAATATTAAGAAATCGGAAAAAAAAAATTTAATGCACTTACGTAATAGCTAATGAATGTCCTACTTCTAAAGCAAAGATATATGCAATTATTTACAAAATGAAAACAAAATATATTTATGTTAATAAATTTTCAAACTGGCCAAAAAACATTTTTCATCATATGATTAAAAGCTTCAAATTTAGGATTTTTATTTTATTTTTTTAGGATCTTAATTTTACCATTGCTTACTTTATCTTAGTTCTTAATAAAAATATTAGTTGAAACAAACAAAAAAAAAAAAAATTTATTTATACAGATACATTGAATTTTGGAATCAAATATAAAATCTTACTTTTCTGAAGTTAATTGTTCTAATTAAGATTTTTTGAGTTTTACACTCTAAAAAATTTTTTTTCATTTTATGACTAATAAGTTTAAGAATATTACATAAGTCTGAACAATGATGTTAACAACAAATTATGTTCGCCATTTTAAATTATTTCTGTCACTTAATAAATATTTAAATATTAATTGATTTCGCAATTATTTGTTTGATGTTCAAAATTTTTATTTAAAACTGGCATCATAATTTGAAAAATTGAAAATGGCACATTTTTACCACTAATGTTTTCTATAGGCTTGCAAAAGTCCATCGTTCAATTTCAAACTTTTTTTAAAGTTATTTGACATTAACTATTAACTATCGTTTTAGTACAAAATCAATAAATGTTGTTGTATTCATACTTTTTTTCATTTAGTTCCCTCCTTAAAGTAATTAAAAGTTTTGTTTGTTGGTTTCGTGAAACCAGAAGTTATAAATTCCAGGTTCGAATCTTGGAGGTAGCATTCGGAATCCACATTAAACTGTGGGTCCTGGTCTAATTAGCCTAAAAGTGTGCACAAAATGACCATAGAGAGACAAACCAAACCAAAATCTTGCTCTATAAAAAGCAATCTCTTGTGCAACTTTAATGCAATTTTTTCCCCAAAAAATCATAGAAAGTGTTAATGAAGACTTAAACTAATATGTTAAGTTTTATCCTTTTTTTTTTTTTAAATTGTAATTATATTTTTATGAAAATATTTATATTTTTACTTAAGTAAACAGTACAAACGGGTTACATTAAGGCTTAACTTTTACTTTAAAAACTTTTCTAATGCTCCTACTACAAGCTCTCATATTGAAATATTAATAATAATTGAAGTAATAATCAACAAGTTAAAATACATAGCAACACAAAATATTTAAAATAATATTACTTAATGGAAGAACACAATAACTATACTATCTATGTCAAAAGCCAAAAAGAATGTTCCTAGTCACGACCATAATTTTATGGCATTGCAGGTCCGTATAAAAACTACTTTATCTCGCTGATTCAGATTAGATTTCGTTCAATAAGTTATTGGATGCTAATCATTTCAAAATAATTTATTCGTATCACACTCGTATGATGTAATGATTCGTTCCATTTATTGGATCTTAAATATTCAACCATCACAACCATAGTTCTTATGCACGACTCGCATTAAAATGGTTATTCAAAAGATGAGACATACTATACATGCATACTATATTTCATTCGGAACTCCTTTGAAGCAACGAACTAACTATTTTTGTTTGAATTATGGCTTTGATAATGCAAGTCAAAGAATAAGATATTTTAAATATTGCTTTTTTTTACGAGCGAAAATGTGTACAGTTCAAATTTACAGTTCATTAGGATTCTATCAAAGAAACCGGATAATTTTAATTTATAGTATAGAAAACACGTTAATTAAACTATCGTTGTAAATCGCACTTTTTTTTTATATAATATATGTGTTTCATCTGTCTTTTATCATCTTCGTTTGTTTCATTTGTCTTTGTTAGTTTTCACATGAAAGTACATACAATTAAGATTGTTACAATTTTTAATTAATCTTAGCAGTTTTTGACCTCACTGTTTGTCTAAATTCAGATCTAGTTAGAAATGTCGTTCTGAATAATAATTATAATATTAACATTACAATTTTTACTTCGGAAACTCAATTTGTGCCCCCCCCCATCCTCTTAAAAATATACTTGCTCTATATCTATATATATGTATATATATATATATATATATATTGCGGATTTATTTGCAGATATTCGTAAGTCAATGATAGTAAACATAGTAATATAACATTGCAATAAATCTGTATTATAAAATAAAAAGTAATTAACGTAATAAAATAAAGTACTTAAAATTAAGGTAATTAAAAGTAATTATGTGTTTAGGAAGATAGTAATCTTACTTTAAACATACAAGATTAACTTTTAAAGAGTGTAAGCAATTATAGCACGTGTCTGTCATCCGGGCACAATTGAAATGGATAATTAAATGATGGATTTTTGTGTATTTGGTATTCCCCCCATGCCCTGGATGTTTATTTGTTTCCCATTTTTGACGTAGAATCATAATTATTACTTAATTTATATGGCTGAATAGTTAATATTAGTAAAAAGTATAATAATAATTTTGCTTAGATACAAAAAAAAATACAACTATTAAAAAATTTTTTAAAGAAAAATGAGTGGAAATTTTTAACAAAAAATAAATTTATAAAATAAAAATTAAACCAAAAACTTTAAAATTAAATTACAAAATTCGGTACAATTAGGAACAGTTGCAGATGTCAAGAAAAAGTAAAAATACTTTTAAGTTTTTAAGCAATTTAAAAAAAAAAAAAAATTATTCCATTTTTTTTAGCTCGTTTTTATAAAATGTATCTATCCGTTTTCTTTATATAAAAAAAGGGGTATAAAATTTGACATATACCTTAACTATACCCGACCTAACTAGTCGGCATGATAAAATTCAGGTTTATATTGTAGAGCAGGTGCAGAGCATTGATTCGAACTCTTTTGATTACGAGGCCGTAAATTTAACCGTTGCACTAATTCACTTGAGGAAATAATAATTAAAGGTTAAAATTGGCTCTCGGAAACGGAAACAGCCGCACCATTTACGGAAGATACGCAATATTATAGAGTTTTTTTGCATACCGTACGTTAGTTACCGTAGGACGTCCGTTAGCTTTTTCTCCCTAGCCCGCATGCTCATAGGAAACTGAGCATGCCCGCTAGGAGAAAAGTTAACGGACGTCTACGGTAACAAAAGTACGGTATGCAAAAACTCTATTGACTATAATGAAATTTTTTAGATGATTGCCGACGCAACTACTTTACGAAAGAAATCAGTTATTACGAATAGCAGCCTGGGTGTCTTCGCAGAAGGGAATCAGATAAATAGTAGAGAGTTTTTTCATACCGTACTTTAAAAATACGGCATTTTTTGCGCATGCGTATCTAATATATGTAATAATGTTTTCTATGAGCATGCGCGCTAGGGAGAAAAAAATGTCGTATTTCTAAAGTACGGTATGAAAAAACTCTCTAGTAAGGGAAGTAGATAAATACCGTAGATGGCCCTGAGGCTCTTTTGTGAACCTTCAATCTCTAGGATGGTAAACTAGGAGCGTTTGAATTGCAAATCTTGAGGGCATTTTTATAAAACGTTTTTGAAGTTTTGATTATATAATTTGGAATACAAGTTCAATATTGATATCTCTATAAATATTTTCCTCTGCACGAACCAGAGAGTGTCCGTGATCATGACTAGGTGTTTATTTTGAAATACTTGCTATCTTTTCTAGTTAATGAGTTAGGTGAAAATCCAAATGGTGCAGCTATAGAGGGGAATAGATCTGGTGATGGATTTTAAGCTAAAAACTTGTATTTGATTACTAGACAACTCTTTCGAGAAATTAAATAATTGTACTTAATACCCGCACCTGTTACTTTCGCAACTGTGTCTTTAATGCGGCAATTGAATGATACTTTTGGGTCTAGTTACAACCCTAGGCACTGGTATTCAATAACTGAAAGGATAAATTGGATTGACTGAAAAGGGTAACACTCCCAAGGGAAGGAAAGATATGTTTTCGAGTGCATAGTAGACAAACTAATTTAAATGCGTTGACTTTAATTTTCCAGGTGGAAAATTCTTGACTGGACATTTTAAATTTTACTATTTTTTTAAAAGTTTTTTTTTCTCTCTTACACAATTTTTTCATACGAAGGGGAAAAACTTTCTACCGTGTATTAATACGAGGTAGACATAAATATATTCAATAATTATAGAAAAGTTCATATACTTAAATTGTTGGTGTAAAAGTATTTGAACAATTTCTCTTAATGATTTTGGGTTTAAACATTTTCAAAGTTCCATTCAATCACTTTTTACCATATAATGTAGTTATCAATAAATACATACTCACCATAACTTTTGTATGTTAATTACAAATAATAAATCCTTTTTATAATCAATGCATTCATGATACTTCAAATTTTTTATCCCACTTTTCACTTCAATTTACCCATCCAGATATTTCTAATTTTTCAACTACTCCAAATATTCTTTTCACAGCACTCAGTAGCTAAAATTCATTTTTACATTTTTTGCAGTTCATTTTTACAGCACTCAGTAGCTAAAATTTCCATATTTATTTTTGTCAACACTACTGCAGCCACCTTCTTTCAATTTTGAGCGACCTTGTAGACTTCTGACTGACATGTGTTAGATGTATTTGGCATATCCACAAACTGTTGTTGTCTTTCTAAAAGTGAAACATTTTGGCATCCCGACAGATTATCTAACGAGACAGGCTACCTGACATCGTCACTTTAAATCTCATTAAGTTTGATTTTCACCAGATAATGGAGATTCTGCAGAATTGCGGAAAGTGCTATTTTTTGTTTTCCCCTAGTCGGTTTAAAATGAGTACTAAATATTCCGCTCTATGAAGTTCAGAATTTTGTTTATAAAGAGCATACATCTGACGTCATTTACTCTCATTTTAGAATGATTTTTCTGGGCCAACCGTTATTTGTAGTATCCTTTACTTCTGCTTAATTTGTAAATTAGTTATTTTTGCACTTTATAATTTCCATACGATCCATTATTTTACATAATGGATCGTATAATAAAAAAAAAGTTGCGATTTCTTTAATCGCTTTGAAATTTCAAAATCGAAGAAGGTAGTGGATACGGCTGAACTATGATATATATATTTATTTATTTATTATTATCATTGTGTCTCAGTATTTTATTTTATTTTTTCTTAAAGTATTATCTTATTGAACTTAATTTAATTCCTTATTATTTACATGATGGAACAGTAATACTGCCATAAAAAAAACTTTCCATTTGAAATTCTAATGGTAATAAGTTGAACTTTTTATCCTTCCTTGGCGATTGCCAAGCTGTTGCCAAATTCGGTTCTTGGCTATCAGCACTTGTAGTGAAAGGGCCCTCAAAAGTATTAGGAAAAAAACCTAATAACTTATATTAAAAAATTTTCGTTCAAAAATTATAACTATCATTTAATTAAAAAAATTAGGTACGAAAGGAATTGCATTTGATGTTTATTTTCAAGAATCTTTTATTTATGCATTTTCCGTAAAAATATGATTACTCTTTTACGTATTAATAATCTTTTTTTTTTTTTTTGTTGTTGTTTCATAGGCTGTTTGAGTCCTAGATATTTTAGAAACAAGATGAAAGTTCTTCCACCTCAAATTGCATCATATTTACAAAATTTAGAAAAGGTGAGTTTGTTGTTTTATGCATTCGAAATAAAAAATAATAATTTTTCAAAAGATTATGCTGAACAGTACTAAAATTATAACATTTTTATTTATATTGTGAATTTTTTGCATGAGGTATTACAAATAACTGTAAAGAAATTCAACAGCTCTTTTATTTAAATCTTGAAGTAATACATAAAAAGTAAATTTAAAAAAAAAAATTCATTTATAAATTTCAAATTTTCATATTATTCATAATAATTATTATGTGTGTATGTTCTGCGATTTAAGTTAAATAATGGTTAAATTAACTATCATAAGTTCCGTTTATCCTGTACCGTGCAACGTTAAAACATTTTTGTAAAGGTTAAAACAAGAATTCCCATTATCTACTAAAATTCTACAATAAATGACTATCAATATGCCATAAACTTCCTAATTGCTATATCAAAACTAATAGCAAAATTTTTTTTTATTATATTGTTCATTATCTAAATTCCAAATAATGACATCATATTATTTTCATCAAAATGTGTACATTCATTTGCAGAGGAAAGGATTTCCTGTTTCAGATTATTTTTCATTTGCTTAGATGATATTAAGAATATTCAGCCTTTTTTTTTTTTTTTTTTTTTTTTTTTTTTTTTTTTTTGTGCTCAAATAGTTTTTTTTTTTATTGGTCCACAAATAAATATTTAACTGCAAATCATATATCAAAATAACGTTTTATTAATGTATGATATTTGGACTGTGAATTGATTTTGTGGGCATTCACTCGGCTTCAAATTCGTATGGCACCCAATTTCCTTGCTTTTGAATCATACCGAGTTCATTTAAATGGTTGGAAACTGTTGTGTGATTAACATTCAACAATTCACTAAGCTCGTCTTGTGTTTGACATGGATCTTGTTTGAAGAATGTTTCCGATTCGTGATCTTCGAACTATTTTGGTTTACCAGAGCATTCTAAGTCAACTATATCGAAGCCAAGAACGCTCCCCCTTCTTTATTAAATTGGATATCTCATTAGCATATTTTTCCCTATCGCCTTCCCTCTCTTTAAATATCTCAGATTAGAGAATCCCCTCCACTCCGTTTGAAGCATCCGATTTCCCATCAGATTTTTTTTTCGCTTAACCTTTTGAAAATTTTACACATTCCCTCTTTCTTATTTAATTCCCAATCTAAATCCAATTGGTAAAAATTATAAAATTTACTTCTATCAAGATTATTTACACTTCCAAACTTAAACAGCTACCTATTCTCTTCGATTGGACAAATCTTAATGCATTCAATGTTATTGCTCCTAATGATCCCACATATTTCTGCCTTCACAATCCTTGCAATAGTACTCTTGACATCGCACTTCTTAAAAATTTAAACGCCGGGCCTGCTTCTTCTATCAACTATCTTTCCAGTGATCATAACCCTGTGATAGTTGAAGTCTCTCTTAATTCATTTACGCCCTTCCTCAATAGCATAATCACAACTACTAATTGGAATATTTTTACTAAAATTCTCTCTCAAAGCATTCCTGGTAATCCAGTCATCTCCAATATTCAAGATATTGACAAAATAATTGATAAATTCAACTATGCTGTTACTTCTGCTATCAACCTTGCTAGCAAATATAATGAACTCAGTACACCACACCAAAAACTTTCTACTGAAATTACCTCTAAAATTGCGGAAAAAAAAAACAGAATTCGAAAATTATGGCAAGATACCAGGTTTCCTCCGTTCAAGCAATCCGTCAACAAGCTTCAAAAGAAATAAAGCAAATGATTCACAAATTAAAAAATGGCAGATGGAATTAATTTTTATTAGGCCTAAATCCAGAAGATAATTCTCTCTTCAAAATTAACAAACATTTTACCAAAAAATATCCCAAAATTCCTCCACTGGTTGGATCCTCAGGTCTTATAATCTCATCTTCTGATAAAGCTAACTCTTTTGCTGAAAACCTTGAACTCTCCTTTCAAGAAAACACTGAACCTTGCGATTACTCACAAATTGAGCATGTTGAAGATACAGTAACTTCCTTTCTAGCTGATCATCAAAATTATCATAACAATATTTTTTTTTTTCTCCATCTGACATAATTAACTTAATCAAGAATCTCAACATTCGGAAATCTTCTGGACCTGACAACATTCCAAATAAAGCCTTAATGTGTCTACCCCTTAATGCCATTACTCATCTTGCTAAAATCTACAACAGCTGTACTAAATATCTCTACTTCCCTCCTATCTGGAAAAAAAAGCAAATATCATCATGTTCCCTTAACCTTGCCAAGATAGGGAAATTTCCTCAAAAATTATCGGTCCCATGCTGTGTAGGAAAACTTTACGAAAAACTCTTAGTGAAACATATTAATTCTTTTTGCGATAAAAATTCCATAATTCCAGCAAAACAATTTGGATTCCGTCAACATCACTCAACTTGTCATCAACTTCTACGTGTCACCAATATCATCACTGAAGGATATAACTATAAATTTTTTACAGGAGGTGTCTTTCTAGATGTCAAAAAAACTTTCGATCGACTGTGGCACAATGGACTGATCTACAAAATGATCAAACTTCAGTTTCCAACTTGGATCACATTTATCATTACAAATTATCTTAAAAATCGAACCTTTCAAGTTCGACTTCATAATGAATTCTCCAAAATCGGTCGTATTTGTGCTGGTACACCTCAAGGAAGCGTGCTAAGTCCTATTCTCTACAATATCTTTACCTACGACTTTCCTCAATGCACTAACATTTCCACTTGCCTATTTGCTGACGATTCTGCTGCTCTTGCCCAAGGTGCTTCTATCCTTTATGTCATCAATACTCTTCAAAATTTTCTGAATATCCTAGAGGATTGGCTAACTAAATGCGCATCGCAATTAATGTCTCTAAATCTCAAGCTATCATTTTCCGAAAAGGACACGCCAGACAACCATATATTAATCTCTCCCTTTTTGATCAACAAATTGAATGGGCAACTAACATTAAATATCTCGGCTTAATTATAGACAATAAACTTACGTTTCGAGCTCATATTCAAAAATCAAAGAAAAATGTTGGAAAAAAATTTTATCTCACTCTACCACTCATTAATAAATTTTCTAAATTAACTTTGTCAAACAAACTTCTTCTCTACAAACAAGTTCTTAGGCCTATCCTTACCTATGCTGCCCCAATCTGGGGTCTAGCTGCACAATCTAACAAGAAATCTGTACAAATTATTCAAAACAAACTTCTTCGTATTATCACTGGTGCACCCTGGTTTGTCCGCAACTCTACAATTCATCAAGATTTAAAAATTGATTCTATTGACAACTATATTACTAAACTTTCTAGAAATTTCTTCAATACCATTGCTACTCACGAAAACCCTCTCATCCAGGCACAAACTATATTTACGCAATTGAATGGAAAATACAAGTATCCTTTCTCTACTTCTAAATGGAATCGAAGCCTCAAACTACCATAACTTCCTGCTCACTTATTGCTTTTTAGATATTTTACTTCAACGCATATTTACTGATCATAAATTTCTTGTTACGTTTCCATCACCGATGATTCACATTTTCTTACTTTCTTCTTTTTTTTTTTCTCTCAAATCATACGATTACTATTATCATGACATTTCTTTCCTACTGCCTTCACATACCATTGAGTAGATGAACGCTTCGCGTTCAGGCACTCGACATCTTTATTCAACAATGATGATCTGATAGTCTCTCAACATTTCGGCTACTCAAAATTGTAATTTTCAAACCAGGCGAGTTATCAAGCTTCTAGGAGATCGTCTAGAAAAAAATTGAACTTAATTTTAACTTTGGAATAGTCAAACTTTGCAGAGTACCTGACGATATTCATTATCTTTAACTTATTTTTTTATTCATTTTTTTCTTATTTCTTCTTAACAGCTTAGAATAAATTGAGATAAAGCAGCTCATACGAGCATAAATAAATACCAAAGCACCTGGTCAAGGGGGATTATAGTCCTTGTTGCTTCGCATCCCCATATACTCCTTCGATTCAAGATTCACCTGGTCAAAGTTTTTGAAGTATATATGTTGAAGAATATGTTGTTTACACTTCAACAAAATGACACATAATAAAAAGTAAAACAGAGCTTTGACATGATTATAGTTATAGAAGTATATGATACGATATGGCATAAGTTATGCCATTTATTGTAAATCGCTCAAAATTAATTCACAGTCCCTGTAAAATTGAAAGAAAGACAAAAAAATTAATTGCACTTTCATTGCAAGGAGAAATTATTAGAATTATGACGATTTTATTTAATTATATTGATGTATAAAAAAAAACCCATTTGAACTATATATTATGCAATATGTGAATAAAATTTTAAAAAATATACCCATCCTCAATTAACTGCTATTTTCATGTTTTATTGTAAAAGATGTGATGAATTTTTCATACTATAACTGCTGGTTTTTTGGTGTTTCATTGTATAATAGTTATCATTTACTTGATTTTTTTTTTTGTCATATTTGATTCTTAACATTCTATATCATTTTCATACTCCTATTTCAGCTACTATAGATGTAGACTTTCTTTAAATAGCAGATATAATATTTGCTGTTTGAATTTTAAACACCATTTGATTGAAATTATACTTTTTTCTTCCTTTTCCATAACGCAGTATTCTATATTTCTCAATTATATACAAATTCTGTATTTCTATATTTACATACTAATTCAGAAAAGTCTAATCATATGTTATTTTTTTTAGGATATTGGAGGTTTCACTGTTGTAACTACTTTTAGTGGAACTGTCATTTTCTGTTCAAAATCAATAGAATATTTTGCTGGTTATCAAAATGTAAGTGGTTTTGTTGCAATGTCATATAAATATTTGTAGTAAGTAAAAAGAAAGAATGGGGAATAAAAGTTTTAATTGCTTAAAAAAAACAACTTAAAATTAATATTGCTTTTTCATTAAAAGGTTTTTTATAAACTAATTTTTAATTGCTGTTATTAAATATGATTTCATTTTCTATCTTCAAGAGGCAATTTTTAAGAAAAATTTTTTTGAAATGTATTAATTATATATTATTGAGATATATTTATTGTATATTCTTTGTTGGAACATTTATTATTTCTACTTATGGAATTATTCATTTAAAATTCAGTATTACTTCATTAAGATTTTATTTAGTATATAATTTCAGAACTAATGATCTTTGTAGCTTTCATTCTGAGTTTATAAAAAGTTCTAAATTGAATTGTTTTTATATGTGACAGCTGATGTATGTCAGAATGGGGGGGAAGAGTTCAGTACAAAAACTTTAAATGAAATTTAAAATAAGGGAATATTCCATTGTTTGTATTAATAACAAAATTAGACTTTCATTTGTAATAAAACAAAATTAGAAATGTGTTTTATGTAAGGAAAATTATATTCTGCAGTCAAATTTGTTTTTTCAATTAAATGCTATTCATTTTGAATAGCATTTTTATTTAATCTTTAATTCTCCAATATTATTAAAGTAAATTATTTAATTTATACATATGCTTCCCCTCATTGTGATTTAGAATTAGCCTAATGTTATATAAAAGTCTGCTAATTATATAATTTTTTCCGAGATAATGTAAAAAAATTAATGTGCAGAGAGCATTTCATTGAGCATAAATATGCAGATAATATTAAGCATATGCAGATTAATTTGTAATATTTATGCATATGCAGTGGCACCCAAAAGTATTAATATACTTTGCTTTTTTTTTTTTTTTTTACACTTAAATTTTTGTTACATACAGAAAATTGCTTGGCTGCATACTGTTCCCAGCAGCTTAATAATTTTATTATATTTGTTATTTAATTGTGGTTTGTAGTCATAAAGAAAAGCATTCCATAACTGGTTATTTTTCATCATAGCAATGGTAAATTAATTCAAAATATCTCCTAAATTAGTACATTTATTCCATTCTATAATGCAATATATGATGTATATATATATATATATATATATATATATATATATATATATATATATATGAAATAATTGTCTTGCAAAGTTGACTCAACATAATCAAAAAAAGTTATGCTTAGTACTCAACCGTGCATTTTTCGGAAATTTTCTATAAAATATCTGCTTCAATTTCACCTAAATCTGTTTGTGAATACTCTGTACATAGGATTACTTGGGCATTCTACCTGAAGGAAATGTTTTTGTAAGTGTAAAAGACATGCTTAGGCTTTCCTTCATGAAATAAATGGTAAATAAGCCCGAAACATATTGAAATTTTGTCTTGCTAGTTAAAAGCAAATTAACATTTTGGGTTCCAGTGGATGTATAATTGTGTGGTGAAAAAAATTGGGAACCTAATCACACAAAAACATAATGGTGAAGATGCATGCCAGCATCAGGATTATGTAATTTAGTATTTTTTTAATACCTTAATGAATAATGCTCATTATTTAAAAGTCCAAAATTTGGATATTGGAGACAACTTTGTTTTTTGTTGCAATAATAATCCTATGGCACATGACTTAAAATTTATCTAATTGTTCATATGTTCTAAAAACATTGCATCAGTTACTGGATTTAAACCCAATAGGATATATTTTGAAAGAACTAGTGATTTGAATACGAAGGCACAATATTAAAACAAAAATCGAACTGGAAACAGTAATGATCACAGAATGGAGGAATACTGATTAAAATTCTATGATCAGTCATTTAAAAAGCCATTGTAATTGCTGTAGGATATCAAACTTAGTGCTAATTGACATGGATTCTAGAAAGTTTACTAATATGTAAAGATTTCTTGCAAGCATATGAAGATTTTTTGTTAATTTTTGATTGCTTTTCAAAAAAAAAAAAAAAATGTTTCATGTTCTCAAAATATTTAGTATTGTTTTATTAAGAAAAGTTTATAGATATTATAAGAAAATCTCATTCTGAAATAGTAATTATTATAGAGAAATATTTCATCGAAAGTTAATATTAAATTAAAAAAGAAGTTTGTTAATTTAAATTTTTGTTTTGGTTTTAAATTAAAAATTGAGGTAATTACATGAGTTTAATAATGAAACTTGTGCTTTTTTTCTTTTACTTAACAGATAGATTTTATGGGTCAGTGCATTTACAACTATGTGCATCCAGAAGAACTCTCATTTTTTGAAAGAAAAGTTAATTCTATTATTTCTCGTTATAAAAAGGTAATTAAAAAATATTATATTGATGAGAAATTGTATACGTTGTTATTTTTCAAAATTATAAAATATAAATGTGTATATTTATATAGTAAATTTTTACCATTTTAAAAGTAAAAAAATTTTCTCTATAAATATATTGAATTATAAAAATTTGATGCCTGCTAAGTTATGTTTTTATATTATTTATAATATATATAACTGTTTTTATTCCTTGCTGATTGTTTTATCTCTAACTAAATAGAAAAATAACTTAAGTTTTCTATTTCTTTTATATATTTTATCAGCATTTTAATCAATATTAGATAACTCATTATTATATTCCAGGTAATAACATAAGCAAACTCTTTTGCCAATATTTATCATATTTATAAAATGAGATTATTATTCCAGTGATTAGAATGGTAAAAATGTGGTTAAAAAGTAATTGAATTTTAAAGACACAGTAGCTTGTCCTAATTTTTTTTAATTTTTATTATTGAACTGCATTATCAAGTTAAATATTAAAATTGCATAGTTTTTAAAGAAAATAAATTTATTGCATAATTTTTATTAAAAAAAAAGGAATATTTAAACCTTTATTAGTCTCTCATTATGGAGGCCTGATGGCCGAGTGATTAGCATTTTGGCGCTTGGTGCACAGGTTTCGGGTTCAAATCCCGGCGGTGCCATGGATGTTTGTAGTGATTCAGAATCCACTTTAAACTGTAGGCTCCAGTCTAATATGGCTGCAGAGCGTAATGCTGACAACCCTACCCTGTAAAAAGAAAACATCTGTCTAGAAATCTGCCAGCAGGCAGATGGCCTTGGCGCACCATGGAGCTGTTGTGCCACTGATGATGATGAGTCTCTCATTATAAATTAAAGAGAATTTTTATAAGCATTTTATTTGAGTT
Source organism: Caerostris extrusa (assembly GCA_021605095.1). Classification (NCBI taxonomy): domain Eukaryota; kingdom Metazoa; phylum Arthropoda; class Arachnida; order Araneae; family Araneidae; genus Caerostris; species Caerostris extrusa. The sequence goes on from BPLR01020870.1 coordinate 161,256, forward strand.
ATTTTTATTCCTTCCTATATTCATGTAAAATTTGTTATTAAAAAAACTATGTCTACTTATTGACTTAAAATATTATGCTTTGCAAAAATACATTTTCCTGTTTGGATATAGTAAATAATTAGATTATAATGGCAAAGTGAACATTTATAACATGATATATCTTTTTTTTAAATTATGTAAATAACCTTTTTACATCTAGAAAGCTCTATCGTCAGATTTAATGTAAGATATAATTATTATTATAAATAGAACATCTTATTGCATTACAACTGTCATTTCTGGTTTGACTATTTATGAATATTATTTTCATATTAAAATTACTTTTAATATGTGTTATTTAATTATTTCTAAAAAAATATATTGTTTATTTCATTATAAAAAATAAAATATGTCTTATATATTTCGTAAAATTAAAATGAATTTTTTTTTTAAGATGATTCCTCAGTTGAAAAAATCTGTATAATAAAATTATTTTTTCCCTTCTTATTATAGGAAAAAAAAAACATCAAAGTTAATTAGATTGCACCTACAGAAGCGTCCGTTCCCGTACCAATGATGTGAGCTATCAGAAAATGTCGTTCAGAATTTCTGTCCATTTCAATGATTTATTACAAGAGCAAACTATGGATGATAAAGCTGCTGCAAAAAGCAAGAAGAGTAAGTTTATTTATTTTATAATAAGTATTATATATATGTATTTTTTTTTTTTTACTTTATGTGCATTGTTTCAAAATATTAAATATTAACAACTTTGTCCAGCAAAAAGTATTTTAATGTATAGACTCAAAGATTTGAAATTCTTAAGATTTTTAAAATGATAATAGAAATTAAGAAAAAATTCATTTTGTATGAAAAAATAACTTATTACTATTAATTATTAATTTTGTTTAAACGAAAACATGTATAACTTGTATTTATGAATTTCATCTGGTTAATCATATAAAAAGTGATTATACAATTCACAAATTTTAGAAATATATTTGACTTAACAACTTTCAAATATTTTACACAAACTCTGATAAATAATTAACTCCCTTATCTACATTAATATAAAAAGTTTATCAAATCAAATACCTTTTTATACAAAAATAGTGCTTTTAATGGGAGGTATTTGCCATGATGTGTTACACTTTTTTTTATCTGCAGACCAAGACCATAAATATTATGCATATCATATATTTTATGCATAAAATTTACTGATCTAAATATTCATCAATATAAATAATCAACATAAAATATATAAATCAAATTAATATAAAATTAGAATTTACTTTATAAGAGACCTAAAAATATGTTTTTCTTTGGCTTAAAATTCAGTTTCCTATCATCTGTTTAGAAGTACTTATAACAGTACTTTTCTTTTCATTTTAAGCACTTGTTACATGTATAAACAAGTGCTTAAATTAATTATTGTATATTTATACCTACATACAGTTCTGTAGAGATACAGTTAATAAGTTTTTGTATAAAAATAATTACTATGTGCTTTGATAAATACAATATTAAGTGAATCGCTTTGATTGATTTATTGCTAACATAATAGAGTTTTTAAAATTACTAAGGAATATATTTTATTAAGTACTTTGTGGAGATTTACTCAGTTATTTGTTATATATTGTTATTATATTTTCATTAAACTTACATATGAATACTGGCTACTAGTTTTAATGAATAGAAATTTGAACCAATTTCTGCTTGCCAAAAATTGATTTTTATTTAGCCATCATTTTTAGGTAGCTGTCATCTATATTTATAAGATAGTATTGTATTTAACAAAATAATTAAATTAGGCAAGAAAATAATCTTGCATTTGAAATCCTGGATCAATGTGGAATAGATAATAAAAAAGGAAGGAGCCAGGTTAATGAATTGAAATTATGGAGCAATCAATATATTCTGTCATTTTTAATCGTGCAATACAGCATTTGAATATTATTATTATTATTATTTCTGCTAAGAATAGCATATTGTTCTCAACAGCTTAAGTATGTTTACTAGAGGTATTTAAGGCAACCCTTAATTATTTATAATGGCATTAGTAGGATGATTGTAAGCATAGACATTTTTTGTAGTCTTAAAATATGTTATTAAGTATGAAACTTTTTTAATATAATTTTGAAGAAGCATTTTATGTTGCATTTATTTTTCATATATATCTTTATTTGAATGTTGATTTTTGATTTTGGAAATATTTAAATTATTTCTTTTTAGTAAAACACAAAGATTTTGGATCATCTGCAGTTTTATTAATGTTTGTTGAACCTGTAAAACATAATCCAGACAATTCATTATTGACAAATCCAAATGTCTATGTTACCATTCATGGAGTGACTGGAGAAATTATGTATGCAGACCACAGGTAAGTTTTTTTTTTTTCTTTTAATTATGCAACAAATCACTTATACTTTGAGTAATTTAATAATAATAATTTTGACTATTAACACTATATAAATATATATTCAAGAGCCAAAACATTATGACCACCTGTCAATAACGAGTTGGCCCACCTTTGGAACGCAACACAGCTTCAACCCGCCTTGGCATGGATTAATACCACCACTTAATACCAGTTAAATACCACTTCCACCTGATCACGTGCCTTCCACGTCATTCAGGCGAGTTCATTGCAAAATGTAGGGGTGGTCATAATGTTTTGGCTCTTGAGTGTATATGTTACTTTTATTTTCTTAAAATTATAAGAATATTGATATTAATTTATTTATATTATCTGTACATAATTTAATTTATTAATTATTTACCAGAATCTCAACTATTACTGGTTATATGCCAAATGATGTACTACAAAAGTCAGCTTATGAGTATATTTTTGAATCGGATGTGCCAATTGCTCAGTTTGCTCAACGAGATAGTAAGTTTTAAATTGTATATATTTATTTATTAAAGAAAATTTTATGATTAGATTTTTTTTTTATTTGTGCTAATATAATATCAAAAATTCATGTTTCATGTCAATTAAAGGAAACAAAAATTTAATTATAATTAGCCAGTTATGTATAAATAATTCAATTTATATCATTTTCTTTAATGTTACACAATATAAATTTTATGCTGTTACTGTATAATAAAATATTTTGTAAAAAGTATGGTGCACAGTTAATAACTACAAGTTACTATGTTACAATAATAAATTATTCTATGCAACTTATTCATTGGTATTTGCCACATACAATTAGTTATTTTTATGACTTTTTTTATATTTTTTGTTTTTGCATTTTTATAAAATTAAAGTTAGATCTTTACTGTTTTTTTTTTTTTTTTACAAACACAGACTTGTGCATATGGATTTATAATTTCTTGTATAATTATTCATTATTGTTTATAATTGTGAGGGAGTTAGTTTGAAGTTACTTCAGTATAAATAAATAAATTCTTCAATAGTTTAAAGGTGTAGTTGATAATTGTATGTTGAAAAATTAATTTATAATAAATTTGAGACAAATCGAGGGGGAGTGGATTGAAACTAGAAATTTTATTCAAGTTCAAAATTCTTCATTTAGATAAGTAATTTTGCAAATTTTTCATTTGTGTCCTTTTAGTGTTTTCAAGTAATAATGGAACAGGAGTAATAACATATAGATTGAGAACAATCAATTCAGCATATATTTATTTACAAAGCAAAGGACAGATCATCTATAAAGAATCATCAAATGAAATTAGTCATTTTATTTGCTACAACAAATGGCTCAGGTAATATTTCAATTTTTCTTATTTATGACTTTATGTTAAATCCCAACTGCATTTTAGGATTCTTTTCTTCTTTTATTTTAGGATTTAGGTAATAAATGCTACCAACATTTTTCTGCATTGAAAATAGTACTACTTTATGTTATAAAGTGTAATTTTTAATAATTTTTTTTTATTGTTTGCCTTAAAAGCGTCCAGTTATTTTGTCAATATTTTAAATAAAACATGTCTAAAGTTATGTTCATTCAAACAAATTATAATTGAAAAAAATATTAAAACATAAAAATAACCAAATAATATGGATTCAACAAGGTAATTAATCATTAAACACCTTATTAATATAAAATGTAAAATACTTTATCATGCAATTATTATCATTTTATTAATAAAAAAAGATATATGTCGATTTTAAAATTATTTTTCTTTTTTATAAACCCCCTTAAGGTTATTTCCTAAAGTTATTTGAAAATTTTTAAATATCTCTTTCCTTTGAACTTGTCATTATAAAATGGTTAAAAAAATAATTTTATTAATATTAACCTATATTCGTTATATAATATTAATATTTTATATTATTATTTAAAAAATTTTGTTTAATTAAGAACAGAAATTAAATTAAATTTTTAAATTATAATTAAAAAATTTTTGTTTAATTAAGAACAGAAATTAAATTAAATTTTTGAACTTAATATAATTCTTGCTTTTGCTAATTTAAAAAAAAAAATTTTTTAATAAAATATGTTATTAATGAGCATGTAACAATTATCATTAGACTATCACATAGGTGGTGGTATCATTGTAATTGATTTGAAGGGAACTAACATGGTGAATATAGTAGATTAACAAAATTAATCAATATGATTAATTTACTGCAACTCAAAAATTTTTGATTATTTTTGGTGATTTTCAATTCATTCAATTCAGCATTATGAAATTAGTGTATAATAATTTTTTCATGAGATCTGATTAAAAGTGTTGGAGATATAAGGTTCAAAAATGGATTTTCTCAGTGTTAAATGAAACTTTCATATCTTGTATTCTGATTAATATATTTTTAATCATTTGCATGAATCAAAAGGAAAATTTTTTTTCCAATATTAAAAACATAATTGTAGTGAAATTTTTGTAAACTTTTAATGGTTGATAAACATTAAATATTAAATGTGGTTATAATATATATTGCCAAATGAGCCCTAAACTGCGATTTCGCCATATCCTTTTATAAAATACTCTAATAAAATAATTTGTAGGATTTTTTATGAAAAAAATAATTGAAAATATTAATTCATTATTAAAATAATTTAATAGAAAGTGAATTACTTGCAAATGAGTTTCAAATAATAAATTATTTAAATAGCCACCAAATAATAATTACATGATAATTTGAATTATTACATTGTAACTATCAAACTCTTTAATTTTAATTCAATTTAACTAATTTTTTTTAATCCCATTTAACACAATTTTTTTTTTATTTAAATTATTTTATTATAAAATTAAAAATTCTTAATAATTAATCTTCTATTAAATTTCTTTTTTAAAAAATTTAAAACAAGTTTTTCATTTATCGACAATCTTACAAATAATCCTTTCATTGTTATCAATTATCAATAAACAATGCAGAAAAGATAGCTCCCTTTTTGCACCCGCCGTACTGCGATATGTATTTAAAAGGACGTGTAATAAAGCTGTCTTGATTTGAAGCTGCTCATTAGTCAATCTTGTGCAGTTAAAAAACAATAACTATCTTCCTTTTTAGCTATTTTTTATCATTTAACTTAGAAAATTTTTAGTCTCCTACAAAAAATGGAAGTAATTTTATTGAGTGGGCTCATAAAGCCTTTTAACTATTCATCATTCATTCATTTATAAGAGGTTGTCATTAAAGATACTATTGACTCTAATATTATAATTGTGATAAAATAATAGCAATGTGTAATCATTCGTATTTAGATAAATAATTTCAATCATTTACTGTTGCTTTTCAATAAAATATTGCAAGTATTTTTGTTTTTTTCTTTGTTATCATAAAGGAGATGGTAAAATTTCAGTTAATGAATGAAATTATTGTAATTTTGAATATGAGCCCTTTCTTGAATTTTAAAATTAATTGGAATTATGTCAGAAAAATTGTCGAGTATAGTATTTATCATATGACGAAATAATTGCTTAAAAATCTCGGGTTTTGGTAATGGAGAACTTTTAATTAGTAGTATTAATTAATTTGTTTAATTAAAAGTTGTTTAAAAAAATTATTATTATTAGTTAATTAATCAACTGCATTGCAATATTAGTTCCCTATGATACCATTTATATGAAAATTTAATGTTAATTATGAAAGCTATTAAGGATGCCTTTTTTTTTTTTTTTTTTGGCCCCACTGCACAAACGATTATGTGCTGAAAAGCATTTTGAATTAAAAGCTTTTATATTAAGAAGGAAAAAGTATCACTTAAACACTTTTAAAAATATTATGTAGAAATTTTTTTATGTGTTGGCTAATTACTTTTTATTTTACTTTGTTTTTAGTGATGATGAAGGAGCAGAAGAATTAAAAAATTTTCATAAACGTTACAGTGCCCAAAGTGTGAGAGCAATGCAAATGCTTGAAAAAGTACGAGAAAATAAATCAGATTGTGATGAATCATCATTATCTGTTTCAACTAAAGCACAAGCTTTCATTAGCTGCAGAAAAAGTCTCAAGGGAAGTAATGTACATCAATCAGTAAATGATCAATCTGAGTCCTTAAAAAGTTCAAGTGAATCCAACATCATTCTTAATTCTGCTCATAATGAAAATGGGTACTCTAAGCAATCACTGTTTAAGACTGAAAGTTGCAAAGAAAGTAAAATTGCTCAAATTAATCATTCAGTGAACAATACTATTGTAAAGGATTATGAAAATATTGATACATGCTCTTATAATCAAAATCATTCTCAAAATTCAGATGAATGCCAAAATGATTTTAATGATGGACATCCATTCATACAAGAGCATTCTGAATCCCTAGAAAAGTTTCCAAATGATTCTAAAGACAATTTTAATTCATTACACAGTATGAATGAGTATTCTTGTACTCCGCAATCACATTTGAAACTAAAAATGTTTAGAGGAAATAACTTTGCTCAGATTAGCAATTCAAATTTCGAAAATAATACCCCTTTAGTCAATTATGAAAAAATGAATATATGTAATGGAACTAATGATTATATGGTTGATAAGCAAATTGTCAAACAATCTACTGTGAATGATTTTGAAAAAATAAATGGACATCATTATAATCAAACTTATGATTGCATTGTAAATAAACCACTTATTAAACATAAAAACTCTGTTCATTTGTTATCTCCTTCATTAAATTCTGAAAGAATTCAAGATCCAAAATCAGCTCAATATCCCAATAATTTTTTTAAAAATGCCCATAATGGTAGTTATTGTAACTATTTTGGTGAAGATAGTAAGGATTTGAATATGTCTCTAAGCAATGAAATATCTCAGCCTTTTATGATGCCTATCCATGATATAAGATGGCAAAATCAAGCTTCTTGCATAAAACCTATAGATTCTACAAGTCATGTAGTGATGTACAAACAAATGAACTATCATCTTCTATTCATAATTCATACCAGGTACCATTTGAATATCAGAATTCAAATTTTGTAAATGCTTTTCCAACACGCAGGACTTTTTACAAAAAGAATGAAAGTGTGCCACATAAGAATATGGATATTTCATATGACCAATTAAATTCTGCTTTATTGGGTTTTTCTTTTAAGAAAGATAATTTTTTAAGTCCTTTGCATAATCCTTTTGAAGATAAGCCTATTAGAATTCCTGACGTTAACAATGCTCACCAAAATGGCACTTCATATCATTTAAACTCATCTAGAAATGGTGCTTTTTGTAGTAGTCAAGAAATTGCACAAGAAACTACTACTTACAGTTATGGCTTCTCACCAAAGAGAGAAAAATTTTGTGGCAATGATTTATTTGGAAGTGATGTCAGTAACACTGAAGTAATGGGATTTCAGAAGCTAAATATTTTAAAAAACATCCTCGAAGAAGATCCTGAAAATAAATTTCCTTCAAAATTGGATTGTTCAAATGTTTCCCATGCTTATTCCGAATGTGATAGAGAAAAATGGCAGATGCTCAATAATAATTTGTGGGATACTAAATTTAAAAAAGATAATGGTATTCCAGCTTCAATGTCTATGGATTGTAATTTCAAAAAGAAAGCATCAGAAACATTTTCTGAAATGTTTTTTGATAAGGGCAACCAATGTGAAAGTGAGAAGGATCAGCTTCTTATTGTATCTTCATTCACAGTCCATGACTGCACCACTGAGGCTACTATTCACCAAGAATTGTACAATGAGCTTGATATGTTTTTTGAAAGCATCCCTTCATCTGAAACTGCACAAAATGGATCTTTTGAATTTGCACAATAAATACCTGTTATTTTGAAAATATCCACTCTTTACTGTACAAATGTTTGATAAATTAATTACAAAAGGATAAAGGTTACTTTGTTGATTTCCAAAATTAAAGCGTCAAGATTTTAAAATTATTTTTTGAAATGAATTGTACAACAATATTCAATTATATTTGCTGATACAAAATAAACTAATATTCATATAAAAACGTTTGTGGTTGTAAGGATTTTACTTCTTTGTTAAAAAGAATAAATAACATCATTAATCAGTGAAGCGGATACTAAAATTTTTAAGAGATATCTGCAAAATATTTAAATTTAATTGAAATGGGAAACTGTGATTGTTTAATAAGAGCTTTGATAAAATAAATTTTAATTTGTAGCATTTATCTGATAAAAAAAAATATTTAAAAAATCATAAATTATGACAATAACATTTTAATATGATGTTTTAATGCTATCATGATCATTCTTGGCAAAATATTTAAAATTGCTTGTAAGAACAAAGTACATTTAGTGTTGTACAAATACTAATTGAATTAGGCCAATTTTTAAAAATTGTTTAAAAAAAATTATTATTATTATTTTTGAAGTTTCACTTCTAATGTAATTTAAAAATATTTATTTTTCAAAAGTCAAATGGTTTAATTATATTTTATATCCAAGTGATTGTTTATTTTAATGGCTAAAAAAAAGGCAGTATAAAATATAAATTTTTGTCTGTTATTAGAAAGGAAAGTAAGTTCTAATAGATAAAATTTTATTTTATAAATAATTCATAAAAATTTTTTAGGTATTGAAACATTTGTCTAAAAAAAAACATTAAAATATATAGACTTCAAATTAAATTGAATGCATTTTTGCTTTAATGAAATTACAATAAATTTTAAAATATTTTTTTAATTTTGACATGTAATAAAATCGTCTAGTGTTTTTTTAAATGCAGATCAGGTTTGACTTTTTTTTTTATAGTTATGCATGCTTATTAATAAATCTTTTTTGACAAGTTTCATTAAATTGAAAAAAAAAAAAAAGTTGTTGGATTAATATTTTGAAACATTTAAAAAAGAGGCTCATATATGATAAATATAGACTACAGTTTGAAAACAAATGTCAGCTACAAAATTTCTGCACTAAAAAGTTGAGACAAAACTACAAACTATATGTTGCAATCACAAAGCTGAAAACTTAGTTGAGAAATTTATTTGAAGGGTTATGACCTTAAGCACAAACAAATGATATTTTTATTTATTTCAAGTTATTTCACATTTGTAAATATTTCATATTTGTGCCAATAATTTGTATGTAATCATTTCATTTATCTTTCTTTATATTTTACTATATTAGTAAATTTAATTTTTTTAATTTCATTACAATTTTTCTTCTATTATCTTAAAAGAAATATTTTGTTGAAATTCTGAAGATAATATCATTGTTAGTGTAAAAGAAGTTGCAATTTTGTATTATAACAGTACAAAAGGGTTTTGAAAAATATATTTGGTGTTATTTTGTACTTTTATCATAGATTTATGTTTAATCAGAAAATGATACTTATATCATGTATTTGAATTATATTAATTTGCATTTCATATTCGTTTATGAAAGGTTTTTTTTTAATTATAATTTTTTATAATTACAAAAAAAAACGGAGGTACAAAAAGAACGTATTAAAAAAAAAATTAATAGTTCATAAATATATACTAAACTATGAATGATTTCAAGATTATTCATGGGTCCAAATAGTACAATTTTATTAATCACAATTAAGCATTTATAAAATTGGAAAAAAAATTAAATGGTATATTATTGATATTAAATTTGCTGTATCTGCCTTTTGAGACATATTTTAAATAACAAAAAAGACTTCTACAATGTAAGTCAAATGTTTTTGTGTTTGTTAGGTAATATTAAATGCTTCTAACTCTGCTATGTGGACTTGCTCAATATTTCTTGAGAATTTATTTTCTTTGTTCTTTACTTATTCCTGGTATCATTCTTTAAAAAAAGGAAAAATTATTCGGTATGCACCATTAATAACTTATTGTTTTATCTAGGAAATTTAAAGCATGAATAAAAATGTTAGGCAAGATTTGGATGCTATTCCTTAGCATTTGTACTGGTTATTGTACTTATATTTGAATTATGCATTATTGAAATGACATAATATATGACAGTTGTGATATAGTACAATATTTATAATAGAAACATAGTATTGTCTATTTTATACATAATATTGAATTTAATTTTTTAAGTTATTGTAAAGGAAATCTTTCATATATGTGCATATAAATACAATGTATTGTACACATATTAAATACTTTATTTGTATCCTAAATAATTCTGTTTTCTAAAAATTATGTTGATTATCTTAAGTAGGTAAATAAAAAATGTCTCTATATATTATTCATAAGTATTTGTTTAGATTCTATTTTTAAAAAAATAAATATGTTTGTATATTTAGATGATCACTAATGCATTATATAGAAATAAGTCAACTTAGTTGGTATAGGCACTGAAAAACCAGCTACGTAATACTTCGGATATGACATTTCGTTCTTCTGATAGTCTTTACTTTTCAAAACATAGGAATCTAAAAGATTTAATAGTATGAAATGGTAATACTAAATTTTAAAATGCTGAAGTTTATACTAATTACTAATGTTAAATTATGTGTGTGTGTTTTTTTTTTTTTAGAATATACTAAAGTAATTCAAAATTGTAAATTTGTTTTTGTGAATCTTGATTAAAAATGTTTTTTGCTAGGTAACAACTTTAAATATTTTATTTAATTAGGCAGATATTACCATTAAGAAGGGCTGAAAAAAAGTGGAGATTTTCTTATATCATATTTAAAAAAAATATTTTTCTCCGGTAATTTTGAAAAAATGTAAATAAATTTTTGAATGTGGATTTTCCTCCAAGCAAAATAAGTATGCTTGTATCTTTGATATACATATATATTTTGCAATACTTTGAAATGAGTAAAAAAAAAGCAGCAAAGAAAATTTCTATGATAAATACAAATACTATTTTAATTACAAAATTTTAAAATTATATAAAATTTATACCATGTAACAAAATTTTTCACAAGTTCAAAATCACTGTTGTAATCATTGATTTATGTTGTAATGTTAGGTAGACTAGATGAAGTCAACAATCTCTCATAAATGAGAAATTGTGATAGTGAAAACAAATGGCGCTATATTGATATTTTATGGAATGTTCCTATTGAGAATGAAAGGACACTTCCTGTGATGGATATGAGTTATGTCTGTAAAGTGAGAGTCAATTCTGTATAGATATTTTTGAATATAATGAGAATCCTAGTCTTGAAATGTAAATTATCTTAAACTGAATCTAATGTTGAGTTACAAAATATCTGTGATTTATATAGTTTTGTTTCACTTTTCATTCCTGGAAGGTTTTGTCATGTACATTAAAATTATGGATGTTAGGTAGTCTTGATAGTCAAGATAGAAATTATCTTTCTGGTTGTATTGATTTTATCAGTTTATTTGATGTTATTGTTTATGAAAAGTCTACACAACTGAATAGTTTTATTATTCAATATGTTTCGATATTTTGTTTTACACTTTTTTGATTGTTTAAAAATATATTCTTCTACTCTGTTAAAATCTGTTGTTGATTTTATTCCTTCAGTTTTAAAAATATTTTTGTACTTTCATGTAAATCCATTTTTTGAACACTACCTCTATCTTGTTAAGTAAAATTATAATTTAGGTACGAAAAAAATTACAGTCCTTTATAGTTCAAAGCATAACAGCAATATCTGTATATAGCAAATAGTATATTATTCATTAAAAAAAGATATCTATGTGCAATATGTCTTTTGATATTTTTTGTTGATGTTGATTTTATGTTTTAATGTATTTGTTTTTCTCTAATTGTCTTATTTTTAAATACATTACCGTAAAATTTGATGCTAATTTCTAAGCACGATTTTTATAATTTTGAAGTTTTTGTAATTTTTTTGAATATTTAGGTTTTTGCCATCAAATGATTTTTAAACAAGGTTTTAAATTTATTTTTGTATTTCAGCAGGAAAAGAAAAAGAAAAATACTTATGACACAGCATTGCCCACTTATATTAAATTATTTTATAATTCAATCTCATAGATTTTATATAAGAAATATTTATAGAGATTGCAAAATCGGACCAAAAGTTCAATACCGGTATTCGGTATTTTTAGATCTTAATACCGGGGTACCGGTTTTAATACCGATAGTAGAAATTTTAGAAAAAGAAAAAAACACAGGTTTTTTTTTTTTTTTTTTTTTTGTTTTATTAGAGAATGTATTTATCACAAAAAACACTCAAAAGGGCAAACCATCTAATACTGTCATTTTACTTATAATTTCATCCAAATTATCCTTTTTTTTTTTTTCAAAATAATCTAAAATCCTCCCTGATAACTTGGGCTTAGAAACTGTGCTTAAGTTTGTATCTTCATCGCAATTAGATTATTTCCTCTTTAACAAATTTGTATCACGTTTCGTTTTTAAATGTGTATGGAGTCCGCTTGTACTTCCTCCATTCACTTTTAAAAACTCTTGAATTTATTTTTACGTTGGACCACCATATTCTTTTCATCATATAAATAACGAAACCAAACCGAAGTTTTCAACTGAATTTTTATGTTATGTAAAGTTATATTCATTATTATGGGGTATTATTTTTGAGTATATATATATAATAAATCTGAAAAATAGTTTGAACTCTAAAGTATGATATGCAAATAAATGTGAATATCAAACTCACCAATTTAAAAACATTACCGCAATATTTCACACTTTCTTCACAACTACAACCTTGTTTTCACAGATGAGAATTTCTAGTTTTCAAATAAGAATTTCACAGATAAGAATTCTAAATTTCTAGTAAATACCGAAAAAAAACGGTATTTAAATTTGTGAATACCGGTATTACAAAATTGTGCAAATGGCTCAAAAAATACCGGTATTGCAATCCCTAATTGCAAGATTAAAATTTGGGGAAAAAAAAAAAAAAAAAAACAATAGCTATCACAATAATATACCACATTTGATAATTTCACATCTTATAAAACTTGAATATCTTATCTAAAATAAAAAAGATATATTTATATATACAAATATATTTTTCTGTTCTACATTAAATCTGAAGTTTTATCACATAAAAATAAGGGACAAATCAAATAAATCGACATCAGATATAAAATAGAGTATTAAAAAAATAGAATAATTAAAAATCCAATTAAAAAAAGGTAAAGATGCTAACACCAAAAGGAATATGAACAGAATTATTTTGTCGCAACGTTATTTAAAAATTAAAAACTAGTTGAAATAATAAAAAAAAAAACCTCTCTACTTCGAGCATTTATAAAAAGTGTCAAGCAATTATGCTTATTTACGAATATCTTATTTTTAAATAAAAACCTTTTTTTAAAACAAATTTTTTATTTGTTAGTAGATTTTGATCTTTTTTGTAAAATATTTTTGCTATTAAAATATTAATTTTTTTCAGATTATATCTTTAAACAATAGCTATAAAATAACTATCATAGTTGATTTAATTCTTATACATAAATTTTTTTAATAATACACTTTTTTGTAAATTTTCAATTTATTTTATTAAGAAAATATATTTTGAAATGCCATTTTTTTTTTTTTTTTTTTTATTATTATTATTATTTGTAAAACAAAATTACTTTTACACTAACAAATTATATTGAATTGAATTTTATTGTTTTAAATATTATAACTAAAAAAAAAAAAAAAAGGTTTTTAGCTTTTCAAAAATAGATTGGTTTCCAAAATATAAGGAAAGATTATGATTGTGAAATTTCTGTTAATTGGAATTTGTGGAATATGGCAAAAACGTTAATTAAACAGTGCTTCACATATTAGGTGCAAAAAAAAAAAACCATAAACTCTTTTTTCTGTCTGAAAAAAAACTCAAAATTCAAGTTTAATGTATAAAATGAAATGTGAACGCTTCTTAAATTACTTTACAGTGATATTTTATGCTCAAAATCAGGGTGTTTATAAACTAAATGGGCAGCAAAGTCTATTACTGTGCCAAGTCAAGACCTGTCTGGGGTTGCAGGCAGAGAGTTAAGTGAAGCAATCTAAACATGCTCAATCGAGTTCAAGTCCGGAGAATATACTTTCCAACCTGTCTACACTAGCCCCTTCAAAAAAAAAAAAATTATCCGCCCATACTCTTGTTTAGTTCTAGCATTACGTTGTTGTAGGATGAAGGAGTTACCAATTGTATCTAGTAAGAACGAACGATTAGATCAAATATGCCGTCCTTCAAGGCGGTCGTCTGAAGGATATCAGTCCATGCCACCAAATTTTTTCTCTTTTGTAAATATGACCAGGATAATAATGGATTTCCTGCTTCTGGCAGACTATTTTTCAATTCCTTCTATTAGCTTATTAGCTCACACTCTCCCTGCATATATCTTGTTCAAATTTTCAATCGTTTATAAAATTCTTTTAATTCATCCACTCAAGTTCAAATACATTTTTTTTGAACTTGTAGTAACACAGTTTGATGTTAACACAGTTTTTCGTATATTAATTCATTCATTAAATTTAATTAATTAATTTTAGTTTTAAGTTTAGATTTAAGTTGCATATATCTACCAATAGATGGCGCCAGATAAACTTAAAAAAAAATGAATGAAAATTATTTATAATGCTCTTTCTGCAAAATAGTGAAAAAAAGTAGGAATTGACTTAAATTTTTTTTTTTATTATTATTTTACTTGTTGTTCAGTCACATAACAAATAAAATTTGAACTCATCAGTAGAGAGTACAGACTTTCATTGACTTTTACTTCAATTAACATCTATGTGTGCCTAATTAAACCTTTATCCTACGGTAGGTTTGTGTACACACAATTTTGGACGTCATGAATACAGTTTGGTTCGCTTCTAGTTATCGTTATTCCTGTGTAAATGAATGTTGTGTATTTATATATTTAAAACATGCCAAACTCTAAATTTCACTATGTACTATAGGTTCTATTTGCAGAAACTGCTGATAGTTTTAAAGCTAATTTCAACCAATTGTTCAATGGGTTTGCATATTTTATATTGATGTAATGTTGCTAATTTTCTGCCGTGTAATCCGAATTTTTCTGATTTTTCCTTAATTTTCTAAAATCAGTTCTAGAAATTTCACTTCACTAATTAGAAAGAAATTATAAGAATGTTTCATGCACCAGTATAAAACATAAAAAAAATTAATCTTTTTATTATATAGTAAATAATAGTAATCGGGCTTTCAAACTTCACAAAAATTTGATTACAAGTTAATAGCAATAAACATTCAAATATTATTATCATATGTAAATGAAAAAAAAATTTTTTTTTTTTTTTTTAGCATGTCATCAAGTCCGTTTTTTAGCGCTAGCCAATTGGCCATCAGGCCGCTGGCTTTCGTTGGATACGATTTGGTGCTTTAGAAAAAGAAACATCCATTTTCCTATTAGGAAGATAAAAATGATGTTTAAGTTTGATAATGCTTAATGATACAAACTCTTGCTTTTTTGTTGTCCTGCCATATCTGTTCCGTCTCATAAACCACCTTTTTTCAATTCCTTCTATTATTAGCTCACACTCTTCCTATATATATTTTGTTCAAATTTTCAATCGTTCATAAAATACTTTTTATCTCATCCACTCAAGTTCAAATACATTTTTTTTTGAACTTGTAGTGGATGACATGATGTTAATACAGTTTTTTCAAATATTATTGGTTTTTTTTTGTCGCAGGTCATTTTATGCACACTTTAGGGTTAGACCCGTAATTCTTTAGCAAACAAATTTTTCAAATATTAATTAAATTTAATTAATTAATTTTAAGTTTTTTTTTTAGATTTAAGTTGCATATATCTACCAATAGATGGCACCAGATAAACTTTTAAAAAATGAATGAAAATTATTTATAAAGGACTTTCTGCATTATAGTGCTCACACTCTTCCTATATATAAAAAAAAAAAAAAGAAGCAATTGACTTTTGACTTTGAAAAATTTGAAATTGAAAATATTTTGAAATATATTGACTATTTGGAAAGTATTGGAAAATATTTTGACTTTGAAAATTTTTTTTTTTATATTACTTGTTTTTATTAGTAGTGCTGTTTTCCGGCAAAACCCAGTGGAGGATCAGATCATCCGCTAACTCAGTCAGCTACCTTTCTGTCAGCAACAATTGTGTCAATAAAGGCACAATATAAATTCAAAAGCTATTGGGGCGCATAAAAAAACTTCGTTATTATCTAGTTGCTCATAATATCCACCCTTTGACTTATTATTGGTGACTTGATGGAGTGCCTTGGTCGCACAACGACCACACCTCCACTTGGCGAATGGTGAACAGTGACTGGTGGTCGAGCCCTTTGCCAATTGTAAGAAAAATTAAATAAATCAGAGAAGGAATAACAATTTCTAACATCAGAGAACAAAAACATTACAATTAAGACAGAAAGTCAAAGTTACAAAGAAGAGTAAAAATAAAAAAAAAAAAAAAAAAAAAAATCATCTCATAAGCAAAAATATTAAAAAATTAAAGGAATAAGCACTGGTGATAAATCCAATAACAAAATGCAATAAAAAGAAAAATATTAACGAGGCTACAGCGAAACCGAAATAGAAAAATCTCCAGAAAGGAGGAAATTATTTGTTAATGTTAAGAGTATAGCGAGGTCTTTTGCGATTTCTGGGTAGAGTGACGTCATAGTCGTATATTTTTAAATAATTTAGAACAGGGTTAGTGGATCGGGAAACGAAGTCATAAAAGTTTTTGCAAAGTTTCTCGACGAATGCGCGGAAACTAGGAATATCAAGAGAGTGCCGAATATCATTATTTCTGAAATACCAGGATGCATCAGAGATCATACGAATAATTTTATTTCGAGTCTTTCGAGCACGAGAAAGTTGCTATTAGCTGTAGAACCCCAAACTGGACTCGCATATGCAATGACAGGTCTAAGATAAGAAAGGTAGATTAATTTTTTTAGTTCAATTGTTAGTGAGGAATTTCTACAAATTAAGGGGAAGAGTTTTCTTAATTGATTATTGAATTTAGTGAGTAGATTATTAACATGCGATTTATATGTTAATTTGCTGTCAAGTTATCCACCCTTTGATGAAAGAAGTCATATTTATGGCAAAAGGTTGATAAATCTTTCAATATTTTACCCTTTCTGAGCTGTATCATATCAGTATTTGAAGAAAAGTCATTACATTAATTATTTTCGTCTTCCAAAAGTAATTCAAATAATCTGAGTTGCATTTCTTGTTATTCTATAGAATTAACATTTTTAATTACAAGTGATATTAAACCATTCAAGCCAATAAATAGTTTGATAATTTCTGATGTATACGACAATGATATAGTGAGCTGATCGCGGTTTGTGGTTGCATGTCTTTTTTCCGTGCAAACAAATTTGCCGAAGGTCATGCACATCATAAACTACAACAGTAATTGATAATCGTTTGAGTGGTAAGGTCGATTTGTTTCGCGCTGAAAATATTAAAATAAACCCATGTAACATGCTCTTAATAAACATTCATCAAATCCTATAATTACAGAAACATATGGAACTTTTCAGCATTCCTGCTAATATGCTACTAGCGCGGTAATCTTTTATATATATAATTCTTCTGTACGTATGTTTGCCACAGAATTCCTCCTAAACAGCTGGACCGATTTTGATGAATTTTGTGTATGTGTGTTTGAGTGGGACCCTGAATGGTTTAGATTTACAATTGGACCCGGTAGGTGGCGCTGCAATCGATATATCTTTATATCGATGAAATTTTTTGTGTGTCTTTGACAAAATATGGAGGATGTTTTTATGTTACCCCTTTGCCGTTTCTCGTCACCAGATAGTACTGCAGTATGTCAACTTCTATACCGTTCAACCGATCACTATGAAAATTGGTGATAATATGCATTCGAATATAGAAAATATGTTCGTTCTATCTATTTTATTGTTACCTGCCACCAGATGGTGCTGCAGCATTTCATCTTGTATATTGTTCAAACGATATCAATGAAAATTAGTATGCATCTATATTGGAACATGGAGAATAGTATATATCGATATGTAATTTTCTACAATGTATTTTTTTTCAGGACAATGTATGCTGAGTTCTGCTAGTTAAAAGATGTAAATTATTACATTTGATTAATCTTTTCAGGGCATGGCATACATGTGTACGAATAGTTTTTTTTTTTTTTTTTTTTTTTAATTTTTAATTATTCTAGTTTGAATAAAAATACGCATTGATCGTGTTTACATTGATACACATCGATCTCAATGATAGTTATAGATTACAAAACTCGTCTGCAATCAACATAAAAATTCATCTTATATCAACATTGAGAGTATTTTATTTTTCTAATAACATTGATTAGTAAATAATGCTGAGTTGATTCTTATCTATAAGAGTTGCTTAAATCACTATCTTTAAAAAAAAAAAAAAAAAAATTCCTCCATGATGTCACGATATCATGATCGTTAAGTTTTTGCATACCAGCAATAATAAACTTTATTACAGATAAATTGCAAAAGTATTACAAAACTTTATTACAGATTTCAAACATTAAAAAAAAAATTTCGATCAAAGGAGTCGCACAATACCAATAAGGTATGTGTTAAATTTAAAAATTGACGCTCGTAAAAACAGAAAAATTAAGTAATAAAGTCAGAAAATGATGAAGTTCGTAGCAACGTGACAATGACAAAAGTTTTATAAGATGTACCATGGACAGTAAGATTTGATTACAATAGATCCGATTTCACTTGATCCAGATAAAGTCGTATGCAAGACTCGGCGCACTCTAAATGTCTGAAATCCTTTTTATTTATCATTTTAAATGATATACTATACTTTACTTTATATACTTTACTACTCTTTAATGATATACTATATATACTTTATGTCAAGCATGTCGAGTAAGTGTACACTTTTTATATCTACTTTCATATGTATACTTATAAGGGACCGATGGACGAGTGGCTAGCTCTCTGGTACTCAGTACCACAGGGTTTTCGGGTTCGAGTCCCGGCGGTGCCATGGATGTATGTAGTGATTCGGAATCCACTTTAAACGTAGGTCCCGGTCTAACAAGGGTTGCAGGGGTACGCACGCACCTCCTGGGTTGTGCTAAGTGAGTAACGTCGGTGCAACGCTTGCCTTAAGGCATCAAAGACAACTGTCTAAGTGTTTGCCCTGCATTATTAAAAAATATATGTACACTTATTATATACTACTTGTTATATCATACGTGTCAAAAGTGCAATATAACGCGTGATACAACCGACTATACATGTTCTAGTGTTAAAAGTGATAATTATGAATTATAAAATGGTATTTAAAAGTAAGCTATATAATTTTAACTTCAAAAGTATAAGTAGAGAATTACTGTTACGTACTTTACATTAAATTATACTTATGTCGTTATTTTAAATGAAAAATTTTAAACTCTGTTTGTGTGATTTTTTTTTCCTAAAACAAAGAGCCTGCAATATGAGGGGTTACCATTAATTGCAAATTTTTTTTCCTCCCTGGCTTGCTGAAATGTCCATGTAAATAAACTGAAAATAATTTTTTTTTTTTTCGCTTTAAAAAATTCTTCTCTGAATAATTTAAAAATAAATAGAACAAAGCTACTAATGTTCTTGTAATAAATGCTTATTTTCCCATGTAGTTTCAAAAATTGAAAAGCCGCTGAAAAAGTCGTGTGTATTAAATATTAATTAAATTAATTAAATATAATATTGATAAACGAAAACACATTTAAAATGCTTTGTATTAAAAAAAAGGAATTCGAGTTGTTACCTAGTCAAGCGAGTAACACATTCATTATTTCACAATTAATAATGTCTCTGAATTGATCTTCATCAGAAAAATGTGAAATTGGAAAAGCAATAACATTCTTTTCGCTTGTGTGATATTCATCATTACAAAATATCATTTATATAAGTAGATAAATTTGTCCCTGTGTTTATTTTTATAACTCGTGAAAGAGTATTTCTCAATATTTATGCAACTATTCTTAAAATAAAATTAATGTTCTTGCATCGTGAAATCGATCAATAACAATTTTAAAGGAAATAGTTAAGAATCTTTAAGGAAATATTATACCATTCACATGTGAATAAAATCGTAGTTTTTTTTTTTTTTAAAGATACCAGGATATAAATATGTGTTTTATCAATTTTAAATAAAAATTTTATTAATGTATGATGTATTCAAATGATTACATTTTGTGGTATCTGCATTTTTGATTTTTATTACATTTTGGAACAGGTTTTATTATGTGTTTTGATGACATTTATGAAGGACGTAGAAAATATAATAAATTCCTTAAATATAAAAATTTTAATTTAATATGACCTTAAATATAATTTATCTGTTATCATACCTTTATTATTTTCTTAAAATATGATATGGCATAGTAATGGAAAGAGAAAAGTAAATAATATTGAGTAGTTTATAATAAATTAATTTAAGGAACATATATATTAATTTCTTTTTTTTTTTAAAAGGCCATTTTTTGTTTCGTCGTTTTGTTATTTTTTTCCTGCTACTCTTATATTATTATGTTATTAATTTTTTATGGGGTCTGATGGCCGAATGACTACCGCTCTGATTCTCGGTGCCACAGGGTTCGAATTCCGCTGGTGCCATGCATGCTTGTAGTGGTTCGGAATCCAAATCGAGGTCTCGGTCTAATATGACTGTTGGGCGTAGGGCCGACAACCCAATTGGCTACCGCTGTGACCATTGGTATTCCAGGCTTCAGGTTCAAATCCTGGCGGTGGCATGGATGTTTGTTATTGGTTCGAAATGAGTCCTGAATGGCCGAGTGTCTAGCGCTTTGGCGCTCGGTGCCACAGGTTTCGGGTTCGGGTCTCGGAGGTGCATGGATGTTTGTAGTGGTTCAGAATCCGTTTTAAGCCGTAGGTACTGACCTCAAATGACCATAGAAGCGTCACAGCGCCCAGTCAGATTTCTCACCCACATCATTCCCAAAGTTGAATAGGTATAACTCAGCTCTAGGCACAGTGATATGGTATGGTGTAGTAGTAGTGGTTCGAAATCCACGTTAAACTGTTGGTCGCGGTCTAATTAGCCTTAAAGTGTGCAAAAAAATGACAGTAGAGAGACAAACCAAAACAAACCTGCCTCGACGTCTGCCAGTAGGCAGACAGCCTTGGCCACCATGGGGCTATTGCGTCAATGAAGAATTTTTTTTATTAGTATAAAGTAAGTTTTTGTAACTATAACTGAAAAGTTTTTTTAAACTATATCATTGAGCAGTTCATATTTTTCTTAATTTTTTTTATGATGTACAAGCAAGAACTTATACAAATTTCACTCCTTTGTTGTAACCAAAATGATAGAGCACATTTTATTTACATTAAAGAACTCGAGTTTCATATAGTATGTTATGAACAAGTAAAGGGCATTATTGTTTTTGGGGATGTTTTTAGAGGTAACTGTTTCATATTTTTCTGTGCATAGAAAAAACCTAAAAATTCCTTTCAAGAAGTTCGATTAAGTCGATGCGAGACACTTACACATGGGACACAATCGCTAACTAATCTTCTCGTTTCTGAATGCAGTGACTGCTAGCATGCTGCCAATGTGAAACTAAATCCTCTCAATACTTGTCACCAGCGGAAAATTCGACCCTCATTATCGTTTGAGCATTACTGTTAAATCATGAATAACTTTGGAAATAGTAATTTTAAAAAATTAATTAAAGTTCTGTTATAATCAACAAAAAAAAAATGAATTGCTTTTATTCAATACTTGTAGGTTCAATAAAGTAACAATGGAAAAACCTTGATTTGTGTAAAATTCATTTCAACAACGTCAAGAATCTTAAATTATAAATCAACTGTTAAATTAATTATTTATTAATCTTTAGTGGCATCACTTTTTTGAAAAAATAAAAAGTTTTCTATTTTTTTCAAATATGCTGTTGATTAAACCATATCTGTAAAATCCTTTGCCTATACCTTTAAAAAATCCATAAAAATAAAAAGGCCATAAAAATAAGTTGATTTTAGTAGTTAATAACTGTGAATAACTGAAAAATGAGATTGAAAAGAAGAATGAAGTGAAATTTTGAGACATTGGCAGACGACAAACGCAGGAAAAAAATATTCGTTAAATTTATAAATTTGAACTCTATGACCGCAGACGATAATTTGTGGCAACAATTGCAATTTAGAAGTCGTAGAATAGATTTTGGAAGAAAGGAAAATGGAATTGACGCGAGAGCATTATGGCGCTATGATTTTAAAATGGGGTTAAATCAAGAAGAATGCCTTCAACGTCTACAACTAGCATATGGAGACGAAACTCCATCTCGTACTACTGTATTTAGATGGTTTACAGAATTTCGAAAGAGGTCGAAGTTCTCTACTGGATGAAGAACACACAAGAAGACCTTCACCAGTTATAGTTCAGAGAAAATGTGTCGGCCATACGAAAAATGTTAATCGATGATAATCGCTGCACTTACCAAATGATACAGAAGAAACTTAACATTGGAACGCATCTATGCATAGAATTATTGATGAAGAACTGCATATGAAAAAAAATTAGTTTACCGTTGGATCCCCATAATTTAACAGAACACCAAAAAACGGAGCTTGTCAAAATCTGCAAAGAAAGCATAAAATTTCTTAACGATGGTGGACACCGCCTTATTTTTAAAATCATAACTGGTGATGAAACTTACATACCGTTTTTGACATTTAAACACTACAAGAAAGTAAGTATGGGTCTTTGAAGAAGACCCCAAACCAACAATGGTGAAAAGACAACGATCAATGAAAAATGTAATGTATTCCGTTTTCTTCAGAAGTACGGGACTGGTCAAAGCCATCAAGCTGGAGGGACAGAAGACAGTCACAGCTGATTGGTACGCCACTAAGTCTCTTCCAGAAATTCTTCAAGAAGTGAATGTAAGTGGACCATGATAATGCATCTTCTCATACGGCAAGATCGACAGTCGAATTTCTTAAACAAAAAACACATCAAAGTGATAGAACATCCACCCTATTCCCCTGATCTTGCTATGCGTGACTTTTGGCTTTTTTTAATCTCAAGAAAAATTTACGTTGTCTCCGTTTTCATTCCGAAGAGATTGTTGAGGCCATAAAAGCATATTTTCATCAATTCCAAGAAATGGATGGCGTAAAACATTTAATCTTTGGAAAAATCTGCTGCATTGATGTTGGAGGGGATTGCTTTGAACACTCTTAAAATTTGATAAGTTAAACTTGTGCCATTTAGCCGTATCTCAAAATTTCAGAGTGACCCTCGTATTTATTGAACACATGGAAAACGTGGCACGGAATAATTGAGATACAAATGCAGTACTCAATAATCAATAATCAACTTACATATACATTCATTCAGTACAGTACATTCATATTATGTGAAAGGTGAAATATTTAAGTGTTCAAGAGAACACTTCAGTACTTTATAGATAGACCATAGACCTCCTTTGGATAGACCATAATGACAGCCTTGGATAGGTTAAATTTCTGAATATAATTGTTGACAAGTTTATGGAGCCAAACTCTTCCTGGTGCTTCCAAGTAATTTAATCTTAGAAGCTGGGTTCTTATGTTAAGGTCCTTTATATGCCAACAATTTTCAAAGAGGTTAAAATAGAACTACTCACAGGCCAGTCCAAAATTTTTGAATCCGAATTTAGGATTTCTATTACCAAGTTCGCTGTATGATTTTAATGTTGAGACTTATTGGAAAATGCATTTTGTGGCAATTTTATAATGATTCATAATAAATAGCTTCAGACACTCCTCCAAATTTTTAGAGTTAACTGATGTATTCGTAATTCTAGTAATATATTTAAGATCGTTGTCGATATGCATGCAATATGAATGATAAGCTTCACTTTTTCGTCGTCTAAGATATCGTTTACTGTCTGATAGATGGAGATTGAATTTTTATTTATCCGAATATATTTCAGTGATTCACTGAGTCTTTATTTCTGAAATGGAATACATCTCTGATATATTCTATTGACTAAATTTTATTTTGTGTGATATAAGTTTTGATGTGTAATATGCAAGAAATCTTTCATATTGGTTGTTTTGTGTATAAAAGCTTTTTTTTTTTCCTGATATCTATAATATTAAGCATTCAAGAATTTGGGTTCTAGTTGAGTATTTGTTAAATTCTTCCCTCGTCCTTTGTAAAATTGAAGAAGCCTATAAATTGAGAGTCAATGATATCCGATGGTGGACGGATATCATTGACAAAAGATGTTTTTTTTTATTTGCTGGAGAGAATGAAGGTAGGAATATTCTTTGGAGGCCTGAATGGCCGAGTGGCTAGCACTCTGGCGCTCGGTACCACAGGGTTCGAGTCCCGGCGGTGCCATGGATGTTTGTAGTGGTTCGGAATCCACTTTAAATCGTAGGTCCCGGTCTAACACGATCGTAGAGCGTTGTGGAGAGTGACATATTAAAAATAAGGAAAAACTAGCTGTTCATATATATAGTGATTAGGGATTATAGTCCTTGTTGCTTCACATCCCCATATACCACTTCATTCATCATTCAACATATTCTTTGGAATAAAAAATAGATTATTGTCATTCCGGTTGGCGTTCTGTGCTGCATCTTCCCTTTATGGCCTTTATTTAATGGTGGGGTACAGCTTGCAAAAAGGTAAACTTTATTTCTGAGAGGTATGTTTACGGCAGTAGGGCTTATTATACTGTCGAATTATTTGAGATAAAAATCGAACAGTTGTGACAACTTGAGAAGGCTATCTTTAATATTCATCATGGACCTTGTCCAGAGTGAGGCGTGAAGACAAAAGATGGATGGATTAAGTGAGATCAAGGTCTCACCCTATGGGAGAAATGATCTCCCCCAAAACCATTGAGGACTAAGAGACATTCTCTAGATGAACATGCTGACCAATTGTGAGAATAAACGATAGTTTAAAAATGGAAAAATAAAAGTCAATATAAACATTAGAAATCGAGAGAGAGGGTAAGAGTGAATCATGCATAAAAAAAATATAAGATATAATGTCCCCAAATACAGCA